>NW_010577544.1:258832-284625 GCF_000705375.1 Tinamus guttatus | reverse complement strand
CGCTCTGTCCGGCGCCTGGCGCGACTGGAAGGGTTTTTCCTTCGGGCTGTTGCTCGGGGCGGGCAGTGCGCACTGGTGAGGGCGAGCATGGGGACAGGCTGGAAGAGGATGCGTTTGAATTTCTTGTTCCTTTTATACATCTCTGTGTACGTGCTTGTCTACGTGAAGTTTCTGCGAAAGCGCAGGCCATGCCGAGGCTGCCTCACCATCCTCCTCTTCTGTGGTGAGCTGGCCTAGGGCAAAAACGTGGCACATCCTGAAATGTGTAAACTCTAGTAAAAGCGAAAGAGAGGTGTTAGTGCGTCCTCCATGCCCTTACTTTGTACGTGTGCCTGAGAAAATGTCCCTAATTTGAGGAGAAATACTTTGCAGGCAAGTGGATGAAATGTCAGGTAGTTTCCTAGGTAGGCCTTCCAAAGCAAAGGGCCAGCAGAGGGAACCCCCCACCCTGGGCAAATTCCTGTTGCTTTAAATTGTGTTTTGATGAATTAATACTGTGCCTCTGGAAGGTGAAAGTGAAAGGATTCTACAGCGCCAGGTAATGATGTGGGAAGGATGTTTTCCAGGCAAAGGCATTTCTGCCCTCTGCGCTCTCCCTTACTTCCTGCCCTGGGGTACTCTGTAATGCAGCAAGTGATAAGGAGCCATTTGCTCTTAAGGCCTTCTCCTTGTGCTGCATTTTCTGGCAGCCATTTTTCTGTATAATTTGAAGAGGTCTTGTAGACCTTCCCAATCTCTTTACGTTAACATTACCTGAATAAATACTGAAGTACATGACTGAGTGTGCTGGATGGTGGTGGTGCATTGCAGAAATAGATAGGCCAGGGCAGTTAGGTAAGAAGGATAGGATGAACTGTGCCCCACTGCAGGTGCAAGAGCACCCAGTGCTAGTCCCTTTCCCCATTGTTCAGCAGCTTCCAGGGAATTCCTCTCTGGAAGAAATCTCAGAAGTGATGAAAGGCTGCTGTATTTTTTACGCCCTAATCTATTTTCAAATCTTGCCTGTTTATCTTCCCTTTCTGTTTTTCCCTTCTTATTTCTTTCTCTCCACAAGAAGTTTTATTTCTGGAAACTGTGAAATTCTGTTCTTGCTGATCTCTCTCTCACAGGTGCTAGAGGAGATGTTCCATGTATTATTCCATATTCTGTCAAATGCAAAGGTTTTGTCTTTATAAGTTTGCTTACACGTCTTCACCTGCTCCAAGAGAGAATTTTGAGGACAGCAGCGTCAGAAAGTGACAGTGACTGCCAGAACGAGGGCTGGCGCTGTAGGGTTTCTCTGATTATAACTGTGTTTTTAGCGGATCCAGAAGAACTGCAGAAATCTCAAGGAGAATTTTGATCGTTTGGACTGAATTTTTATTAATTCTAGGAGAGAAAGAGAATGTTCCAAAGTTGAGCACACACAGGGCTTTATTTTTGTCATTCTCTGAATTAGGTCCAATGGGATAAAGATGCTGTAAAGTAATTCCAAAGCAAAACATGCCTTTATTTATTTATTTATTTGTTTTTGCTATATATGTGATTGTAAGGAAAAAGGAAGTTTTAGGAGAGGAAAATCCATCTCCAGAAGAATATACAGGAGATCTTTGGGCCATCAGGCTTTTCAGAGATCTTATCTATAAAAGCCACAATGCAAAATTGGTGTGTAAAGTCTTTAAAAAGTGATTAGCAACTTTAAAATGTGGTGTATGATGGTTATGAAAATATCTAATTAAAAACAATCAGATGATGATGTCCTTGATGCATTCACCAAGGTAAATATAAATTAAAATAAAATTACTTGAGGAAAACTGGAAACCAGAAGTTACGTTTTAAATTACCTGTGAAGAGGGCAGTAGAAATCAGAAAACTATGCAAGCACGTTCTATAGATTTCAGGGGTTTTTAATTCTGCAGAGGTGAAGAGAAAGGCACAATATCCTTAGGAACAGCTTGTAAGGGATGGTTGCTTGTTTCTGCACTTGTAAACTCATCTATGAAAATTGAGTTGTAAACTGTAGGAATTACAAAGTTGTTAGCCAGCAACGTGTCTCTGCTGCCAAACACTGACTCTGTCTGATGCCCTTGGTGAGATGGGAAGACAAATTGATCTTCCAGCACTTTATGAAAGTTCCCTTTCCCATCCTGCATCAATTTCAAATTCCCAGTCTGTCTCCTCAGCTGTGACATAGCAACTCCTTGGAAAATTTCTGGCATACATTATCTCATTTAATTTGACAGAGGTGCACGTAAGGAATGTATTTCTAATTGTCTCGGTACTAACATTAGAAACCTACATAATAAGCAAGAGAATGTGGAGATGCTTGGGTAGATAGAGAAATATGATATAGTTGATATTACTGACTCATCGGATAGGAATAAGCTGTTAGAAGTTTTCTGATAAGGAGAGAAGGGTATAGGAATTGGGAGCACTTTATGCCTTGTTACAAATTTTCGTTCATTTCACCAGCAGCCCTTCAAGTCAGGGCAATTTAGGGCTTGAAGCTTTTCCTTGGGAAACTAGACTGAGTGATCCTGTATTTGCAGGCTCGCTCAAGGAACAGGACAAACTACTTCTCGAAGTCTTCCTATAATTTGTGAATAGGAAGAGATCATTGTGAGCAAGGGGAGCGTCCCCTTGCAAGGGGGACTTGGCACTTGCTAGATAGGCCAAAAGATGTCAGTAACTCTTCCGACCCTAAAACATGGGACTAAGTGCTCACTGTCTCCTCATGCCTCCCCCTGTGCTGGGGAGAGGAAAAAATGCTGTTTGTTCAATGCACTCGTAATGCACGAAGACAGTAAGTGTAAGCTGTGGGCATTTGCATGTGCAGCCAGGAAGGAATCTCTTCCTTCCCAAGCACAGCTGAGCGGATGTGCAGCTACTTCTTGTTTCCTCCTTGTCCCCACCTCCAGCCCCATGGCTTTTTTTGCTGCCTGCGACAGGAGATAAGAGAGCAAGTGGAGGAAATAAGTGCTCCAAGATATTTTTGTATGTAGGAAATCTGCTTGGCTGAGCTAGCCTGAACTTTCGAACCACGGTGGATTGGTTGGGGTCTTGCATGTTTCTGGCTTTCTCCTCACTCTGGGAGGGAAGATGGTTTCCCTGCTGCGTCATCTCACATGACAGTGTGACAGTGACAGTGTCTGGTCACACAGTGTTCTTAGGTGTGATAACTTGGCTGTTCCTGGTTGTGTTCCTGGTTGTGCCTCTTGGTGAGCTGAACTGGGCTGGTTTGGGAGAGCAAAGTCAGACCGATTCATGGAAGCCTTAGGTGAAATGTCATGGCCTGTGAGATACAATGGTCCCTTCTGGCCTTACCCTTAAGGAAATGATTCAAGACAGTGCAGAGCACAAGCAGAAGAAGGTGGGCAAGGATGTGCTGGCATTCCCATTTATGTCCCATAAAGGCAAGAACCCAGCCCTTTCCAGCTACACATTTAAGCGCTATAAAATGGCAGGGGTTAAAATGCTCACCAAACAAGCTTGTGTGCACAGACTGCTTTCTGCTCTGTAAATATATTCTTCTCATTATCGGCTGAATGTCATCACTTAATTTTAGTTATTTTCTGGCTTAAGGAATGAGATATTGTTTGGAAAAAGCATTTATGTAGATTCATTTCTGTACCTGTGAATAAGTACTAATGCTCATTCATATTCCAGGAAAAAGGTTTATTTTAGGGTTCTTGGATGCACAAAGTGATTGCACAGAGGTCTTCACCTCCTGTTTAATTTAATTGTATAACTTCATATACATACTAGATATTCATATCTAATTGTGTATTTTTCATTTATGTAATTATGAATTTCTGGACTTAACACAGTGAAAAGTGTGCAGCAGTGATAGAATACTTATATTCTATAGATAGAATTACAGTGTACTGCCTTAATTTTACAAAATATTTCATATTTCTATGTTGCAATTTGTCACCACATAAATAATATTGCTATTTTAATAAGACAGTTATGTCCATATATTTCTGCACTTTCGTCCATTACTCTGGTGCAAATAAAACTAAGCCACAAAAATAATTTTTATTTTATAAAAGGAGGTTCTGACTTGGTAATTAGTGGAGGTGATTTTAAGTCTACCTAAGCACTAGTAATTGTGAGAGAGAAGCTCTAGCTAAGAAAGGCTGCTCTGCATTGCTACAGAGATGCATAAAAGAAGAGATTCCAGGAAAAGGATATTTTAGGAGAATGTTACAAACTGGCCGACCTAGTTTGAAATCCAACCACAAAAACATCCGAGGTGAGATGGGTAAGTTACCTTGTGTTGTGATTGCATTTCCATGAGGAGAGCCTTTCAGCAACCAGAGGGTAAGAACTGATTTGTTGTTGACTGGGTGTATTCACATAGGTAGCCAAAAAAACGCCAAACTCGCCCTTTGCTCTAGCTCCTAGTATGGTTCTGAGTGCCCCCTTCAATAATGCAGTGTTTCATTAACATTTATAAATAAGTAAAATACTATGGAGCTATGTACACCAGGTTTTTTATTTAAAAATTTAATTACTAACCTTGCAATCCATTGAGCTTCATCCATCTGAGTTCTCTTTAATTCTTCTTCTGTTTTGACTCTGTCTTCTTTGTCACTTGCAGGAAATAGTTTTGCCGCTTTCAGCATATGAGCTTGTTCTGATCGAAGTTAACAAATGCGTAACCTTTTAGCCAGATGTTGTATTTAGCAGAAGTCCGATGGCACTGTCTTGTGACATTCCTGCCTGCAACATTTTAGTGTTACATGAATTTGGAGAGGGGAATATCCAGCTACCTGGAATGTATCCTTTTGAAGTCTTGCTTTAGTTCAGGCAGGCAAGATGCGAACTCTGGTTTATTTAATTTTTTTTACTTCTTCAGTACAGGAATTCATGCTGTATCTTAACGTCGCAGCAATTCTCTAGGGTACAAACATGTACGACACTATGTTTTGTGATTCCTTATCTATAAAACTGATTGTAAGCGTCACTGAATTTCAGAAACAGATCTTTCCCAAAGTATGTTTCACTAAATAGAAACCTATCCATATCTTTACTTATATACATATTTAAACATATCAAATGCATGTGCTGTTATGTATGCACACATGCATAAACAGATATTTCTGAGTTATCTTGAAAATATAAATCACACATGCACCAAAAAGAATGGTACTTCTGCATTTTTGGAGAATCCAAAAGAGCTCTCAATATTACAAACAAAATCCTTACACTTTAATTTTCAGTATTACAGAATCTGGCATTCCCCCAGATCTGCTCGTCTTCAGCACTCCTGCTGAGTTCACCACTTTGCTGCAGCTGAATGCTCTTCTGCTTTTCTTAGCGTCTTCTTGAGCTACCACCGCTCAATTTCTCTTCCTGCTTTCCCCAAGAGATGCAGTTAGTTGCCTCCCCTCTGCACTGGGCTGTGAGGGGCAGAGATGCTGCAAGTATGACCTGGGGATATTAAGCAATCTTTTGAGTTTTCACTTTCCCCAGGCAGGCTCTCAAAACTCATATGGTATTTGAGACACTGCAAGAAGCTTGGCTTGTAATAACATCTGTGATTCCTGCACCTGAAAGCCTGGGGTTGCACAAATCTAAGAGACCTGAAAAGAAACTGAATTTTCAGGAGGACATGGAGCTCTGGCCCAATCTGCCCCCACCCCATTAGCTGCCTTTCCTGGTATTGCTTTCCACCAAGCAGTGCAGGAGGTCAGGGTCGAATAGCAGCTTAGACCATGAAGTGATTAATGGCATGTGCTCAGAAGTGTCTTGTGTGCAGAAGTGCAGTGGTTGCCTATGGGTACTCAGTGAGGATACTGGTGAGCCTGAGTAGAAAGGCAAGCATCATTTTCAATTTTTTTACAGTTTGGTATTATTTTTGTGTGTGTGCGTGTGTGTGTTTAGAAATCTGTATAAAAATGGTGATATTACCAGTAAAACCCCATGTTTGGTAGCATCAAGAATAATGGTAGTGTTAGTGTAAGATGATTTTAGTGTAAGATGATAGGGAAAAATTGCACCTAGACCCCAAAGATGGGCACTAATCTTCACTGGACTTTGCAGTGAGCTTGTATGTTCACTGAGGCTGAGAAATTCAGCAAAACTGCTCTGAGGCATTCAAATGTCAAGAACTCAGGATGTCAGAGCATCTCCACTCAGTCTGTAACTATCTGATAAGTTAAATGCAAGATATATGATTCTCCAGATTTCTTGGAATTTGTACCCACAGACGGCTTGATGCCTCAAAAGGAGTGACAGTTTCTCCTTTCCTAATGTCCTTTTCTCTCCTCCAAAAAAGGATATTAATTCACATCATGCTGCAGGGGAGTTTGGAAGTTGTGAAGTGTGTTGGTTTTAACTGTCTCCCACAAAATGTCACTATAACATTTTTTTTCTATGTTTGGCTGGGTTCCCCACTATTTCCAGGCTGTCCTTGTAAAGTTTGGTTCCTGGGAAGGAGAAAAAAAGAAAGAAAGAAAGAAAAAAAAAACCACCAATGTGATTTTTCAGGCCCATCCAATTTTTTTTTACTTTTCCCAGTGGGACTGGGAATATAAAAATAGGTTCTGTAGTAATATTGTTTTAAAATCTGACTTTCTGGGGCAGGTTCTAACTGTGATCCTAAGCTCCTCAGTCTGCGTAAGATTTGTGTCTTCTCTCCAAAAACTTTTGATTTCAATATCCAACAGGCAGAAGAATAATATAGGACAGCATGATTCTTGCTGAGGATGAAAGACAAAAGGGGTTGGCTTAATGTAATGTGCTTCAAGAGACTCTCTGAAAGGGCTGCAAGGATGGGTGGATTTGATGGATGAAGATTCCAGGTATACAGCAGCAGCTTGATGGAAGATGCAGCAGTCAGACCAGGAAGGGACAAAGGAGCAAGTCAAAAGTGTTGTGAAGAACTTCCAGTTCTATGGGGAAAATTACAGCTGAGATAAAGAACCAAGGTTATTAAAGATTATTCTCTAAATAGCAAGGAAAAGTTGGCATCTGATTGGGAGAAAAGAAGCCACTATAGAAATTTTAAAAATTGGATGTTTTTATCAAATGATGGAGAAGGGATATGCAGTGAGCACCGGTATTCTGAGATGAAGGGAAAGTTGTCAAGCTGTGAGAGCAGGTGTCCAGGCCATAGCTGCACAAAGAGAGGATCAGGTAGGCCATGGACACAGAAATGATGCAAATAGGTGTGCAGAAATGTTTTGATATTTCTGCTGTCTACTGAACAAGCTAGTAAACCTACAGGAATAAATAAATGGGAATTCTATCCAAACTGCTGAGTCATTTAAGGATTTGTTTTATTTACACTTTAGGCCAAAGCCTGGTTTCCTCACTTCTCAAATGCCTGGTGAGTTGTATATCACAAGAAGGTGGAAAAACAGAATGTTTTGCTGCTGTTTCCCTTACAGAGAAGGATGTTTGGGACAGACAGAATCAACCCAAGGATGCTCATACCCTGTTTTTGAGCAACATACTGGTATAGGTGCCTCCTTGGTGTCGTGGCATGGGAACAAGCAAGTGTTTTTATTTCTTTGCTAATGAATGATATTTTCAACAGTCAAACAAAGACTTTGCTGATGTAGGAATGTGTAAGGTTGCTCATAAACACAGTTAACAAAAATCAACCTGTTGATGGGCCAGTCTATCTAGAGTAGCAAACCAGATACAGCTGGAGAGGCATGGTGCTTTAGCAGCTGTCGTGGAGCAGCTCTTTAGTCAAGGCTCAGGCTGCAGCATGTTTGGCTGCCTGCAGTTTTCCCTGGGGATGATCCCTGGATTTCTCAAACCTCCAGAAGGGCATCTTGGAGCTTTTTGGAGAGTGACATCTGGAGGACCAGGTCTGAGGTATGTCCCCGTGCTCTACGGTCTCCTGAGCACGCTTGGATTTACTAGCATAGCTGTAGCCTGTGAATCTTGTATGGAGCACTTGTATGCTTATATGGAGTTATTCTATTTCAGTGCTCCGTACATGACACTGGCAGATTTTCCCCCACTGCTGTTAATGTGGCGTGCCAGCACTCGTGAGGAACCACAAGACCTTGCAGACTCTTCTTGAGTCAGAAAACGTTCCCCATTGCTCTGCGAGCGGAGGTGGAAATCGCAGCAAGGGCCGTTATCGGGTGCCTGGGTCTTCAGGCAGCGCAAGCTGCTCACGAGTGATTTCCCGAGGGGGAGGAGGAGGAAGGTAGGAGTGGGAGCCTGCAGTGCTGACTCAGTGCAGGCTGGATGCTTTCTTGGCACTGTGAGGAGTCGACTCCAGGAGGGCTGCAGCAGCAGCAGTGCTCCAAGCTCCAAGAGGAAATGGGGTCCGTCAGCAGCGCGCAGGGCACAGAATCTTGAACTGGGCGGGAGAGACCATGAGGCAAATGAGGTGCGTTTTAAAACAAAAGCTTTCAAGGAATAAAGGGGAATGTTTTCTGTAGCCTTATGCAAAAATTTCTGATTTAAGTGGCAGTTTTCCAGTATGTGCTCCTGTCCCTTTCCCCTAGCTCTGTTGCAGGGCCCTGACCCATTAAGTGAGAGTATGGTTTGCATGTTGATAGTTTCTGTACAAACATCTCTGATATCTGATGTTAGTCTGCCCTCACACATGCCCACCTGCATACAGGTATTTTATTTTTCACTTTTTCTTTTTAGTTGTAAGAACCTCTGGGATGGAAAACAAAGCTCCAGTCTCTTTTGTGGGCCTCTAAGAGTCTTGCTCGATGTGCTGAGAAGTCTTTGAAGAGCCTAACTTTGAAGTTTACCTTCTTACCACAGGGTCTAGCACAGCTGAACTTGCATTGCCTGATGGCAAAGGCTGCAGGAAAGTCAGAGAGGGAGAACTTTCAAGAAGCTCCTCACTGCTGCTTTGTGCTGCTGAGTTTCGCTTTTGATGCCGCATATGAGGTTAGATGTCATGTGGCCCTTTTTATGAATGGTGCTGGCAAATCTTGGGGTTTTGATTTAAAACCTTATTTAAAATAGGTTAAGAAAGAACTCCAATATTTCAAACCAATGTTCCCCTATACTAATAGTGTTTATCTTCACAAAACAAATAAACAAACAAACATGTCCCAAGGGGAATGCAGCAGAAGAAAACTAAAAAGTAACAAAAAGCCATGAACAAATATGGTTAAACTGCCTGGCTACTTGCTTCCCTCTTTGTTTTGAAACCTTTCTCCTGCATGAAGCTCAGCTGATTGATTTTCGTAGAAAATTTTCTAAGCTCCTGTGAATGTTATTCTCATAGGAGGCCCCGGTGAGAACTCAGCTCAGTGCATGCTCATTTCCCTCCTGTATGGAGTTGGTGTTAGCGATAATGAGTTTCTCATCAGGCTTTCAGAGCTCTTGCCAGAAAGATAAGGCTATCGTCATTTTGCTGTTGCCGTTCATTTCAGTCGCTGCTTCCTGGGGATAGGCCAAGAGGAGTTGAGGACTTAGCTGGAGCTGGGCCTAGGAGCACACCTGTGTATTCGTGCTAATTTTATGCAAAAAGGGGACTTGGAAGAGTAGTTTATAGGTGCTGTGAAGTAGGTACAAATCTGTATGCTTCCTATGCGCGAATTAGAGATGCATGTCTGAAAAATTTGGCAACTCCTATAATGCAAAAGGCTTGCTTAAAATTGATGTTTAATTAGACAGATAAGTGTACGTTGTTATGCCGAGAGACAATTTCATCTTTTCTTTTTTTTCTCTGCTGCCTGCCTCATATACGTCTTGTTCTTCCTGCTCCACCATCTCCCGAGAGGTTCCGCAGGGTTGTGTATTTTGTGGGAAAGCCTCTTCCCTTCTCTCTTAGTGCTTGCCTGGCTCTAGACAACCTCTGCCTCTCCCACGGGGCTACGCTGATCACAGAGAGAAGGGCCTTAATCTGCTGGAGGTGCTGAGGAGGCAGCTGTGCCTTCGGATGATGTCCGTGCTGCCGAAGCCTTAGCTGATCTTCCCGGATCGCACATGGGTGCCTATATGAGCAAGGTGCCTATATTTTGCCGAGGCTGGCAAAATTCAGCCCTACAAATGCTTAGCTGCATATAAAATACCAAAAATGAGAACAAATGCTGAGTTTGACTGCTCAAAAGGGAAAAGTTAATGATCACCGCTTGATGGCATATTGCCCTGATAAAGTGTAACCCCTGGAAATAAAAAGTTTATTGGGACTTTTACAAGAGGAAAAAAAACCTGAATAACTGAAGTCCTCAACAACTGTAATTTCTACCTGAGAGCTTAACTGCAATATTTGATCGGCTCTTCCCTGATGTCTTCCTTTAGCAAATTATACACATTATTAAGGCAGATGATAGTTACCTGTGAGAGGAAAGGCTTAAAATAAGGTTTTTGGTGTGGTTGTTTCTTGCAAGCTTCAGGGCCCAAATCTTTGTGTGTTGACTGAAAAAAATTGCTGCTTCTTATTTTAATGAGAATTCTGTGTTGTGCAATGCAGTCATGATATAATCCTTTGGAAACAAACCAATATCAGTTACAATATTTAACAGAAAGGAAATATTTTTAAAATTTCAAGCACTGAGGAGCTGGGGCTGCCTTTCCAACAACGCAGATTTCTTCCTAAGGGTTAGGCTTCTGTTATCAAAAAGATGAGCGAAGCTTTGCTAACTGGCTTTATAAACCTCTGAGCCTGGGGGATCCTGCTGTTGTGGCCATTTTTGCAGAGCTTTTTATTTCCCAGACACTAAACTCATTTGCATTGTGGCATTGTTATGTGGTTTTCTTTGATCTACTGCTATGAATTTCCAAGACTGGGTGCTGCCTCTTTTTTTTTTTTTTTTTTTTTTTCCCTTGTGAATTTGCATTGCCCCAGGATATAAGAGGTTTGTTTGAACTCATTTAATGGGGCAGTGATGTGAAAAATGATCATTTTCTACATTGGAAATGAGCTCAAGTAACCCCTTCATGGAGCCATTATAACCTATTCTAACTTTTGCTGTGTTTCTACTGACTCAAGAATATCTTGCTTGGGAGGAGAATGGGTAATTCTTCTTTTTTTTTTTTTTTTTTTGGATTTACAGACATTGATTTTAGGTTTTCAAGATGTCATCATAAAAATCCAGGAAATAAAAAGATAATTAGCTATGCTCTTCAGTGTTGCTATCTCAGTGCAAATTGATACAATTCCAGTTAAATCAAGGGAGATAATCCCAATAGATATGGCATTCCAAAGAATAGGTTTTGGTCTGCTTTTTATTCTGTTTGCTCTCATGCTGTTTAATGTCACAAACTCAACAGAGTTACCCTTTCCTTACACAGGGGTTATATTTTTGGCTTTTTTTTGATGAAAAATTGTAATTTTTCTCCTTCCTTAAAAGTCTGCCTGTAAGAATCCAACTTGAAGTGTGTACAAGTTTTGTGTGACTGATATTTGAACCTAAAGTGCTTTATTAAAACATATATTTTGATTTACAATTTATGACACTCTAAGATCACATGTTTGTTTGGGGATCATAGAGGACAAGACTTAATGTGTATTCATTAAAATTTCAGTATAAAAATGCCAAATTTAAATGCATGCATAAAAATCTACAGTCAATTTCTTTCCTAGATTCTATCCACATCTTCACACTTATGTCCATTTTTTTTTTTTAATCCTGTCCCACCACAAAGTCTATCCGGCAGCATTTTGTTCACATTTGCCCAGCCCTGGTTGTGCATGTGGTTTTAGTCCTATTTAAGAGAATGGTAGCCTTTTTCTTCCTTGAAGGGAAGGAGGTCCTCTTGAGACTGTGAGGAAAAGCTAGCCATTTACTCAGCTTCCGTGCCATTTGGAATAAGCAGCTCTAGCTATTCTTGTTGTTCCCCCTTCTTGGCACCCTAATTCCAACCATATAAAAGAAAAAGGTTAATAAAATCTTCTGGTAGAGCTGATCTTTGTCAAACCCTGGGTGGTTTGGCTGAAGTGCTTAGGTAAGAGTTTGAAAGCACGTTACATAAAGATTTGTTGTTGGATCATATGTACTAGTGCGTTAAACTCATTATGGAACATTTAGATCTGCAATTTCAATGTGACAGAGACCTTAAAATAAGATACATGGATATATGCGTTATAGGAAAATCCTATCTAGTTATTTGTGATTACTGTGGCTATGAAGTTCTGGGTTTCTTGCCGAAAAGCCTAATAAATCTTGCTTCCCTGGTCTTCAGTACAGATGTGGAATTATGGTAACTTCATCTTTATAAACTGTTTCATAAGAAAAGAGACCATTATTTATTATTATATAGTTATAAATTTCAGAGAAAATTACTGTAAGGTATTTTAGCTATAAAAATATGCCATGAAAAAAGCAGTGATGAACAGGTCTGCAGAAAATAAATTACTTTTAACCATGGAAATCTTTGGAGAATTTATGCCATTTTACGATACAGCGTAGAGCTCAGTTGTTATATGACAGACATGGCCAATGTTTAAAACCCTAAATTTAAGCTTCCATAACTCATCAAAGTAGTTTCTATTTTATACATTGGTCAGTTTTACTGCTGGTGGTGGTCTTGGGAATGTAGCCCCTTCCTGCACAAGGTGGTCACTGAGTAGCTGCCATGCTGGGGCACGCATCAAAGCTGATATTTTAGAGCTGCGAACGTAGTTCTGCAAACTGTTCAGCAGACGTTCTGTATAATGGAATTAACTTGACATGCCTGGGCTTTCCAGAGTGAAATTCCAGATTGAAACTGAGACTGTCATTTACATCACATCAGAGACTGTGCAAGGAAATAATCGCAAAGAAAAAAAAGGAACAGACAGACTGCGTTACAGGCATTTTATGCTGTCTGCTTCTATTTTGGAGCAAGTGTGCATCATAGGTAGGTGGAAGTATCCAAAAAGGAGAGGGATCTGCACAATACATAATTTCAATTTTGTTCTAATTTACTTTTGATGAGTAAAAATCAAATCCAGACCAATACACTCAGCTTATCAAATTATTATCTTTCCTGTTCCATTTCTCAGAGTTTAATGTATAGGAAATCAGCACAAGATTCTTTTTCCTGAAACTATGTATTTCTGGAACCATCTAAAAATACATGGTTGCAGAAGATGTATAGGAGACTTGTCTGCAAGCCGTTTAAAGGATGACCTCCTTTCAAATATCTGCAGCTCAGAGGCTCTCCTACATATCTAGCAACTGATTTAGCAAACTTTCTGCCTGTAATTTCTACTAGGAGAACTTTCCAGTTTCTGATTGCAATACCTGCTTTATTGATTTCAGTACTTCTGCAAGCTTTTTTTAAAGTTAATACTGTGGGTAAGTGCATTTTTTAACCAATTTAACGTCTGTCCAAATGTTCACTTTTGCTGTTAGTTTTCTACATGCTTTAATTGTAAGAACATACAGTAAGAAATACAGTAAAGAAATACTGTATTTCTTGTCGTTGTATCCCATGAAATAGCTTATTAAAGTCAAGAGTTGGACATTAGCTAGACATGAAATGAGGCTATAAATGGTAGATCACAAAAGCCAGCAAAATACTGATCGTTTCCTGATTCATCCTTGATTAAAGGGGAAGTAGAACAAAATAGCTGCCACCAAATACTAGTTCTGCACAGCCTCCCCATGTGGACAGGTTGCATTTGCATCCTAGCTTGTTCCAGAATAGATTCCCTCTGCAGATGAGTCCTTAGCTCATTTGACAGGAATGATGTTTCATAAACGTATGTATGCATATCTTAATTAAGGTTACACTTAGCTGAAGCTGACAGGAATGTCAGGCTCTTTAGATTCCCAGAAATACTCTAAGCCTGACAGATAGGAAGCTGGCATTGGTTAAGTGCGCTCGGGTAATTTTTCACAAAAGATGAGTCATTCCTCTTCCTATATGAGTTAGTAGCGCTTCCATAATCTGTACCCAGATTTTCCCTTCCTCTGTGAGATTCTTTTTTTTTTTTTTTCCTCACAGTTCAGAGTGAGCTGTGTATTATGCTGCATTACAAGTGCTTTAAAATGCAAGGATGTACCATAATTTTAAGATAAAGATACCATTTTATCCAACAAGTATTTACTGTCAAATGAGTATTTAGGAAATCTCACTAAGGGCATGAGTGTTGTCATGGACATATATTAAGAAGCAAATGTTTCTCCTGGAAGAAATTGAGCAATAATTTTTGGGGCAGAAACATAACATCTATCAGAGTATAATTAAATCACAAAAAATATAAAGGGAAAGAAGATTTGTTCTGGTCCTTTTGGGTGCTTCATTGAAGTTAGATCTAGCCATACCTTTAAGTAGCTGATGCTGCCATTGTGCAGAGCTATACATAGTTCCTTTGGTTTAGTAAATAACAATATGGTTTTTGAATGTAAAATAGGCATTTTGATAAAAGCTCTGCTGCGGAAGCAATTTTGTGGGAAAGATATACTTTAAATATGTATAGTTACCATCATAGATAAGCTTTACATCACCGTATCTATAAAATGAACACATTGCAGCTATAGCAATATAGTGGGTTTGTATTCTAAACCCAGTCTTTTCCCTGGAGCTGTGTCAACTGATCATTTGGGTCAGGTCTGTACCTTAAAGTTTTGCCAGCATGTTGCCACAGCAAGCTGTGTTGCTTACTTCTTTATAATAATTGATTGCCATTGATTTTCTCTAATCTTTAATTCATATCAATCCTTTTCTTTGCATTCAGTTGCCAATAAAAGTCTTTTGTGTAAAAGACCCTGGAAGAGCTGGAGCAGGAGACCCTGTTGAAGCAGGAGCAGCTAGTAGAGCTCAGAACAAGGCTTATGAGACTCAAGCCTCATGGGAGAGAAAAACTAAATGGACTATGTGTGTGGTTTTAAGCATGGGCAAAATGTGATTGTGGACCTCTCCTAGTACTTTCGAAGACTACAGCTAGGGCTGAAAAGGAAAATGATCTGAAAGGTACCAAGCCCTCTTGTACTGATGATAACAACTATCCTGAACGCTTGGGAGATGGACACAGCCACGGGGGGTGTGTCTTGCTCTGAGCACTGGTTGCAAATTAAGGAAATTTCTAATGGTTCAGTTGCTTCAGTACAAAGTACAGTTCAGTGTTGACTAGTCCAATGAAATTTGACTAGTATTGACTTAGTATGAATTAAAATTCATACTAAGGTTATTACTGGATATTGGTCTGGTACAGGTATAATCACACATGGGTGATTCTATATTTTTTACTATTTTTTATTTTCAGTTAATTTCTGTGGACAACCCAGAAATGAAAACAGATAAAAATAAATAGTTAAAAAAAAATCCTCCCCTCCACCTTTTTTTTTGATTTAAAAATACAACATGAAATTTTTCTGCAGCTTATATGTTAACTTGATCCATTAGCTACAATGGGCTAAAACAGGCAGTTAGTGTGAAAGAGTAATTCCTTTAGTGTTTTTTATTTTTTTTTTTTTTGGTATTTGAGTAAATAAGGCAGTACGTATTGGCTGGGTTCTGGTTTCTTTCAGTCGAGCTGGTAATCAGTTATATATTTCTCCCTGCTATCATTAGTTTCATGTGGGGTTTAAAGAATTGCAAAAATAGGTGAAATGCATTATGCATTAATATAGGGCTTTATCTTCGGTTAGGTGGTCAAGCTACATGTTAATGACACATTGCATCCTTAGCATATCTGATTTGTTTCCAGCTGGAAGATGTATCTTATTGGTTAGATTGTGTTTGGGATGTGTGTATATTTATGGATTACCCATGTTGAAGAAAGGCTCTCCATTTTTCTGTACTTTTCCAGTTTGAATTTTCCTGACTTAGAAGTGGAGCGTAGCCTGAGTAGCCCAAAAAAATCAGTCTGAATGGCATGTTTGCACTCTACAAGTGTAGCAAGATGAGATAAAAAGCAGAGAGGAAGCCAAACAGAACAAAAACAAAGAAGGCATATGGACGTAGAAGTCAGTCATTAATTCATTCTGGGCAGTACAAAGAAGCAGCTATTTAATGAGAAGAAAAATATGGCTCTGAAACAGCTTTTTGAATAGTTGAATTGCCTGATTGGTTTTAAGGTGGAACTGGATGCCTTTGTGTGTAGGACTAGCTGGTGCCACAGTCTGAGATAACAGCTAAGTGAATTGGCTCAGAAACTTCATTCCAGAACTGTTAGAAACATGATAGTTTGTTGCTTTCGTCAACTTCACATCTGTCCCTGAACTTTAAGCCTGTTTCACTGGTCAGTTTGATAGTGCCTGAAGTGCATTGGTGGTTACAGATGCCAGCTTGTAAATACACTGGTTAATTTGAAACCGTAGTCATTCAATCCTTGCCAATTCACAAAGTAACTCTTTATCACTATTAGAAAAGTGAGATTCTCTGTTCTCCATGGCTTGGAGTTTTTTAGTGTTATAAGACTTGTGAGCAACTAGAATTAGATTTCTCTTTTCCTGCATCTAATATTATTTTGTGGCTCAGGTCCAGGCTCATTTGGAGAAGACCTAGTCCTTGGACTAGTGCAATTTTAAGTTTTTTTTCTGGGGCATGTTGTCAGTTCATGCTTTTAATATTTATTGGAGTCAAAATGGAAACGCTGCTCTGAAGATGAACTGTGACTGCTTTGTTTCCAGCAGGAGCTGCCACAGTCCTGTGATGGAGTAGAGGTGTGTGGGTCTGCACGAATGTGTAAGGAAGCCATCTCGTCTTTGTTTCTACTATATTCAAGAAGCAGGAATTTCTTTGTATTTTTTGTGAATGAGCAGTATGACATCAAAGAACTCCTTAGCCTTTTTTCCACTAAAAGAAGGCTGAATATTGATTGACTGGACAGACTGGGTAATAATAGTGCTAAAAGTAAGAGAGGTGCCAGGGAGGAAACTTGTAAGGTGAGATTTTCAGTAAACCAGAATAGAACTGATATAGAAGTGCTGGAAGCAGTGAGAAGTGACCAAAAGATATCAAAATAAGTCCAAAAAATTAGATTAAGAGCTAGAGATCTTACAAAATGAATTAAGATAACATCTGGAAGTCTCCCAGGAAAGACTGGAAGAGGACTTACCATAGGAGATAAAGCCCTTGCTGGAGACTCTGTTAAAAGCATTAGACTAAATGCAGAAGTTGAATCGCAGAGCAAGACAAATTGATGAGGTGCTCAGTGACCTCACTGTCATGATCCAGAAAGTTTTCCAGGAAACAGAGGAGACATGGAAACTATTGGCCGACTTGGAAATTGCTGAGATAAGCTGCAGAGAGTAGTGAAGGAACTAAATAATTAACTCACAGGGAAAGTAAAAGGATTTCAGGCCCTAATGGGAATTAACTTTCTGGGTGAGATTTAGAAATATTCAGGGGACTTGGAAAGGATATTTTGCTTCCTACTCCTATTTTACGCCCTATTCATAATCTCCGTAAGGCAGAGAGAAGAAATTGGATTACCTCAGTGTAATGATATTATCTTTGAGGAGAAAACTCTGATTATTTGACTCCAATAGCAAAAGAGGGATTTGGAAAAGACAGCTCAAGTGACCCACCTCTGAGGATGCTGCAGAATTTACCTGCAACAAAAGAAATCTCATCATTCAAACCTTAGATAAGTCTGTAACATGCACCTCAGAACTAGCCATCCATCTCAGTTGGCCAGAGGATACTTGAGCACTAGAAAGAAAAAGAAATTTAATCTGAACTGTTAAAGGTATGAGATGATTTGTTCCTTACATAGCAAAAGCCCTTGAGGTGTTCTAGAGTAGATTGGTAGTGGGCCAATTTCTTGTTCATTGGAATTTGAAGCTGAGGATGAAAAGCTCTGGCAGAAGAGAAAACAACTGCTAGTGAGAATACTAAGGAGGCTGCCTTGCCTGCATGAATACTGATGTGGCCTTGCCTGAGTGAGTTGGGCAATCAGCGTTTGTTAATACTTATAGTAATTTATAAAACAGTTGGAAATTTACCCAGAAGGAATCCAAAATGTTCAAAGAATATCTGAGTTTCTGTGGGCTAAATTCTTCCTTACGCTCGGGGTTTAGAATGTCAAACATTTAACTCTAAACGCCACCCCTTCCTCAAGCCAGTAGGAGATGAAACGGTCTCTGAGGAGACCATGGTGTGGGGTTGCATGAGGAGGCACTGAAGACTTGGATCAGTTCTGGTGACTCAGAGAAGGAAGGAGCAGGGAGGAGGAGGAGGCTGGAAGGTGTTGCAGGATCTGAGCCCCCCTCTTCACTGTGTATAAGGTCAAAGCTGAAACTGCCTTTGGGCGCTTGAGATCATGCAACAGCTAAAACTGCCTGCACAAGGTCTGTTTGAGACTGTTACTACATATAGTTTACATAGCCAAAAATATGCCTGTAAGGTGGCTTTGAGAGCTTCAAAGCTAGCGGTAATATTCAATGATTTGGAAAGTCATATATGTAGTTTATACAGTAGCATTTCAGCTTTCCAGAGGTTTTATAAATGACAAAATGAGTCAGAGAAGTACTTGAAGACTAAACCAGCTAGCAAAATATAGACTAGAATTGCTAGGCAGAGGAGGAAGCTACACTAGGGGGGAGCAAGCACTGGGAAGCAGCTGTGGGCTTCTCTCAAGATAATCAGGGACTAGCTGTCCTTTCTAAAAGACAGACAAGCTACTTGAGTGGATAAACTAAAAACTCCAAGTGTCTGCCCAGGATACTGTGCCATGAATGCATGTGTGGGAGGACATGGCGCTTTGTGTTAACTTGAGAAGAAGACAACAGCCTCCAAGGCAGGCTGCTTGCAGCTGTGGTTGTCTATGGGTAGGTGAGGCACGAAAGGTAGAAGCAGAGGGAGTAAAAGCTAAGCAGGCTGAGAGTGAATTGCTCAGATGTTCCAGGTTAACGTGTCCCCTCCTTTCTACCCAATCTTTAATGTGGCTATATGGTTGAATTTTAAAAGTCTCTGTATTTTCTTGATTTCTTTCTCATATAATGAAGTAGAAATAATTTGGATATGTTTGATAAAATGTCCGTAGGGATCCACACATATTATTAAAACTAAGTAAATGAAAGCAAATCTTAAGCTGTAGGTATAATTTAAGGTTGAAATAGAAACAACAATCAAACAAACGAAAAAAAAAAAGGAGAATCCAGAAAAGCTTTTGCAATACTAACTTAGCCACCCTGCAAAATGCATAGATTTTGTAGGACACACTAACAACACAGAAAATATTTATGAAAGCTTGTTTTCATTTCAGAGTAAATATTTGCATTTACTGAGTATAACAACAGAAATGTGCGATGCGGCTTTGCCCTTTGGGAAGAAACGTTACCTCTGGAAAGTGCTGACCTTCCTTCCAGTTTACATTTGAACTGTCTGTGCAACAACGTGTTCAAAAGAAACCCACCCACATCCACCTCTCTGGAGCAACCTATAGGAAGGTGTGTCAGGGATTTTAAATTCTATGTGTGTCACTGCTGTGTCTTTGCCTTTGCCTGCTTGAAGAGATTATAACCCAGAGAGAAAGTGAGAAGTGAAAAGGAAGATCTAATACATTTAAATATATTTATTAGTGGAAGAGCTAATTATACCATTTGGCAAGTGTAATGCTGCATTCACAGTGTACTACTTTTATTTCTTTATTTGTTAATCTTAAAATGTGGTTTGGTTCACAGGGAACTGAGCTAAACCGAATGAAATGATAAAGGAGAATTTAGAATTTGTTTATCTTCCAGAGGAAGAGAAGGGATAGACATGTGGCTGTGCAGGGCAATACCTAGGAACTCGGAGGAAGAGGGTCAACCATTTACTGTCCTGCTTCATTCACCCCAGTGCTATTCCCTCTTCTTGGCCAGCTCTAAGAGAGGTTCTTTTATCGTTGTGATAAAGATCATGACAATATCTCAGCACGCGGCTGTCAGTGGGATTGCATCAAATGCTTTTAGAGTCTCAAGCTCTTGTTGCTGCTCTGTCCGCAGTGAACAAGCAAGTTGCACTGTGTTGCCTCACCCACTCTTTTCTGTTATTCTTTCCTAGAAATGTATGAAGTGATTTTTAGTATAACTTTTACATGCAGTCAAGGACTGTAATTACAAGAACTGTATTACACAATTTCAAGCAGTAATGGCAAGTCCAGCATTTACAAATGAGGAAGGGAGAAGGACACATCTACAGAAGAAGGAGTTTTAAAGTGCAGTTTGTATACTTAAAAATAAATAAATAAATAAAATAATGCCTAGTAGCGCCAGGTGTTTAAAATGCCTACATTGCTTGTCTCTGAGCTCACAATACAGCTGGCATGGTATCAAATATCCCAAAGGGTATTAGCAGTGGGATTTTAGTAAAAGCCTCTCTGTTTAATAGTCAATGCTGTTTTCAAACAGAAACTTCTGCAGCACGAAGCAGAGGGGAAGAACAAAACCCCATTTGTAAAAATCTCCTTATTTCAGTATGCATGTGTCTTTGCAGAGCGAAGAAGAAATAGTAGGTTTGGTATCAGACAGTTCACCTCTTTCACCTCACTACTACAATTAGTTTTCCAGTTTTGTGGTCTGAGTTTTCAATTTTTGGTCTCCTCTTAATCATTTTGCTTTTAGCTTTAGGTTCTCCCCTTTCTCTTCATGCCTGGAGTGAAAACCGCACGTGTAAAAGCTTTGAGAAGTATATATCCATCAAGTCTTTTCACCTTGACCCTTTCCTGGCTGCTGCTGGGAGTGCAGTTCTGCACGGTACCTGTACATTTCCACCTATGGAAACCTTGGAGTTACCATAGAAACTGGCCACAGGCTGCATAAAGGCACCAGCGAGGCAAGTAGGATTTTTAGCTCCTAAAATAGAATAATAAATATAAGGCTGAGAGCAAATCATGCTCTAATTGTCTAGGACATGCAGCCAACAAAGTATGAATTCTAGCAGGGCTGTGGACTGGCATTCAACAGTTTATACTTATTCAAGGAAATGCAGAAATTTCTCCTACCCAGCAGGTCTTTTCACGCTGCTGCCACAGGTCACTGCACTTCCAAACTGACCCGTGACTAGACAAGCAGTTGGGGAAGCTCGTAAAGCTCTTGTGGTGGAAGCCCCCTTAGAGTTGCAACAGCTGCAAACTGGAAGCTGTAAGATGTTTTGCTCTTGCTTCAGGAGAGGACATTTTTGCTCTCCTTTGCATCTGCGCTGGCTTGCACAACAGAATTCTTTGATGTGATGGACAGACTCAAATTCAGCTTGCTTGCTTTACTCCTGAGACAAAAACCAAGTTTTTCTTTGGAAAATGGTGATAGTTTTTTTTTTCTTTTCTTTTCTTTTTCTTTTCTCTGCAACTTTAGTGTTTGGGTTAATGTTTGCATCTGCATAATGACCATGTCAAACACAAGAATTCTGGTCCAACAGCATTTTCTACAGGTAATGGGAATGATGAGAGAAAGATGTGGGCCTGCAAAAGCTGCAGTCTGTAAAGCCTGCAGCTGGTGAAGGTTGCAGCACCTCAGCTGAATGTGGGTGGGATTTTGGGTGGGAATGAAGTGGCACCACTGCATGGCCGGGATGCCGAGGATCTGGAAGTCGGACTCCTTTCTTTTCTTGTCTCCTGTCTTGTTCTCAGATTGCAATTTCTTTAATGGTAAGATGCTACTAGGAAAAGGCCCATCCTGCTGGATTTGGTAAGCATCATTATTTAACAGAAAAGAGATTTAGTTATGTAGGACTTTGGTGATGTTTGTTTAGGAGAAAAGTTAGTGAACAAAATGATCCATGAACTTCACTGTTTTCTTGATGAAAGGTAGTGAAAGGCTGTGATCAAAGCCTGACACGTGAGACACAGAAAGCAGTCCTGATTATTTTTCTGGCAATATTTACACGTTCTTGCTGCAGGTGGACACGAGTAAGCTCTGCTGTTCTCTAAGCCAGTGAGAAGTTACACCACTGCAGTGCCATGCTCCCTAGCAGGAGCTTATATGTTGAAATTTCAGTAGGGTTTATTACTTCAGGGCTGGAGTGATGTTACTGCAGCTACATGGCTTTGGCCAGTGCACAATACGGGCAGAACTGATTTGTCTCAGAGTTTGGGATGCTGTTTTTTTTTTTTTTTTTTTCTGGGTCGGGCAGCTGTTCAGGAGCAACTGGAGCAGGACACTGCTCCCTTAGTTCCCATAAGCCGCTCAACAGTTGTTAAAGGGAAGCCAAGTCCTATAACCTGCTTTTCTGGATTTCATTTGAATCATGGACACTTCTGTATCCAGTTACGAGGCTTTTACATCTGTTGATACTATATCCTCGTCGCATTTATCGTAATATAAACTTGGAATTATACATCAATTTAACAAAATTTGCTTTTCATCTAAAAGTGTTGTAAATGAGATGAAGCTTTTCAACATTATTTTATTTGTGTAGTCTCCATGGTATAATTCAGTGGATCTTACTCAAATTTCTTGTGCCTAGTAAAACTCATCAGTAGTTGCATTTGCCAGGATAGTCTTATTTTCTTCAGAATCATTTTTCTTAAACATAATTCAAGAAGATTTATGATCCCTTTTTGCATTTTGTCTGACTTGTAAGATTGTGGAATTTAGCTTGAAAAAGGAGTTTCTTAGCTGCCAAGTGGAAAAATACCTTCAGTGTATTAACAAAGGAAAATATGTTAAAAATATAGACAGCTGAGATTAGTCTGGAGCCATATTTATATTGGCAGTATGTGTTCACTCACCCAATTCCTAAAGAAAACTACAGCCAGAATATACTAAATTCAGCTAGCTATGCTGTTCACTTATGCTATTTAAGTGGTTTTATTTTCTGAGAAGTGTGTGCTTGTGTCCTAGACATAATTAAACATATTTTTGTTTGCTAAATATTACTCCAGATCCAGTATTTCTTATCAGACATTTCATGGTTCATAAGGGAAGATCAGATTCTCATTTCTAGTGATGGTGGTATGGTGAGAGGACATCAAAAAGCCTGGTGATTCTTCCATTCGTATGCATGGTTGAATATAAAGGTATCTAAAAGAATCTAAGAATTACTAGGAATATATCCATAGTTCACAGCGTTCACTGTTCTGCTTCTTGCAATAGCTAATGGATCTGCTTCCAAAGGACCATGCTCACCACAGTAACATTCAATAGAAAGAGATGGATATGCTTTAGTGAATCCAGTTTTTAATTCATTCTTGTCAAGAGACAGGTAGATAAATGCATATATGCTTAGCATTTGGCATGAAGAAAACTTAAGAGCTCCAGAGCATTTTATCTGTGATTTAAAAAACAAGCAAAAAACAAACCTTGGAGAGAAGAATCTGATGTATTTATATTAAGTGATGTGAAATCTTGGACCTTCTTGTGAATCATAGTTGTAATATAATACACTTATTTATAATATCCTCTTCCCTGAAAAAAAAGAGTCTACTTCTTTGGCTTTTCTCCATTGTTTGGAAAACTAAGTGATATTTTATTCACCATTTCAGTAAGTGATGCAACATGCTACCTTTTTCAACCCACAGCTTATCTTGGATATTGTACAATTGCTCCTAGCATCTTGTGACAGTATGGAGTGCAAATCTGGGACCATTTTTATCAATGGACTTTGCTTATCTTTAACTGGAAAAGTTATTATGGTGATAGAGCAGACTTTTCTTTCTACATCTGCAGAAGTAAACATATCACATATATGCACTGTACTTGGAAGGTGAGGTTTTAATTCTGAAACTAGATTTCTAGTTGTTACCGAAATAGATATAAATAGGAAATGTGCATAAAGAATTAGAGGACAGTGTTGGAAATGGGGTTGTGCTGGTTTTTATGCTGAAATTGCCTCAGATCAGTGCCGCCTCCTCCGCAGACAAACACAATATGCACCATTTGAACGTGTAATGATCCCGTCGGTAACTACATCGCAACTTGCTGCTTGCCTAGCAATCTGCAAGTGGGAAAATGGAATGAATCAACAAATCTCACAGCAGTTTGGAAGATGATAACGCAAGCAGATTGAGCTTCCAGTTACAGAAAGGATTCTGGTGGAAAACTGTGGTTAGATATTCACATGACAGTCTTGAAAAATGAAACAGATGCAAAATTTGTGGCAGGATGTAGAAGGCAAAGCTAGGGTAAGGAGAATCATCTCTTGGGAATATTCCCAACAGAAAGACATCTGGTCTAGGATTAGAAATCTGGACTATTTCATCTGAATTATTTTAAAACATTTGTAATGTATCCTCTTGGCGATCTTCAGCTTCCTTTAGTGTTTCTTTTATGAAAGGATTTATTTTTCCTCTAAGGGTCTCCAATGTTGTGTGTGGGGTGTTTTTTTTTTTTTCTCTTTTCTCTTTTGTAGTTTGCACACAGCTACGTTGCATTTAATGAGCATCTTTGCCGCCCATATAGTATAATTCACAATGTAGGTAGATTTCAGAGCCTAAATCATCACTGATGGGTCTACTGAATGAGCATAAATCAGAAATAGGAGTAGAGCATTACCAAAGCACTGCTTCATGCTCTTTTGGTCATGTAATTTCACTGTGTTCTAAATACATGTTTATATATTTAAGGGTTTATTTTTAATATGTACTTAATGTACTTCTATAAATATAATTAGGTCTATTGACATAATTCTTTCATTTCTGTAAGTTTCATAAAATGTTCTTTACTAGAGAGATTTCCTTCATGTCTAATAGCTCTCATTCTTATTGCATTTTAAGCCTGGGACTTCAGGCTTAATCCATGCCAAAATTCATCTTTCCTCTTTAGTCTAATACTTTAGCAGACTGTTGCTCTGTTAATTCATATCATATGAGGAGGCCTGTGGGAGTCCCCTGGGTTTTCTTCAGAGATGCAAAATACTTCTATTGCTACTAGCTTGCTTTCCTTACAAGATTTCATATTGCAGTGTCTTCTCTCTAACCTCAGATGGGACTACTTGGCTACATGCAATTCAAATAGAGATGATAACAGAACAAGAAGGGAGGAGCAGAGGTTTGCAGTTTTTCCTCTGCAAACTCTGCTCCAGGACTGATTAGAACCTCTGTAGACCAAGTACATTATGGGCATGGCACACTGGGCTGCTGTCAGGCCTGATTTCACCTCCCTATCCTGAATTAAAATTACTAATGTTGCCCACACAACAAGAGTATCATTTATGAAGGGTTTCTTTACTGTTTTGATTTGCATCAGCTTTTAAAATGTATTTTTTTATCTTTTTTGGCATATAGCTCCGAAATATATGTTGATGCAGCATAATTTCTTCATTGGAGTAGATTGCAGTGCTATTCTTTATG
The DNA here is from genome assembly GCF_000705375.1 of Tinamus guttatus. The sequence goes on along the minus strand of NW_010577544.1, from coordinate 259,562 downwards.
GATATGTTTAATTTCTGAGCTGTGGTAGGTTGGCACTGTTATTTTTCAGTATTTTTTTGTGTGTGAAAGTACTGAATGAGCAAGCTTTCTGCTGCATCATGTTTGCAACGGTGAAATGGGCAGAGCCTCAGCACTGCGTTTCATGGGAGAAAATAGGGGAAACGCGCCATCTACAGTAACTACCTCGGGTGTGTACTTTAGTTTTTTTTTTTTTTTTCTTCAGCACATGTTGTTTTTCAAAGCACATGTTGAAAACGGAGTAAAGAAGTTCTGTAACGAGGCAGGAGAGTAAAATGTTTAACCTTGCTTATATCGCCACTTTTCATACGGAAATGGGTCTGTTTCACCCCCTTAAGCACAAGCAAGCTGTTTCGAGAAAGGGGAAGGTGTTTTTAGAGGGGAGACTTGGAAACCTTAATGGGGCCTTAACATGTACAAGGCGAAGGATACGGCTAGGTTGAGGGGGAGGATAGGGCTGACTTGCACGTGTGAAGGTAACCGCTTATACCTGCTCTTCTATTTTTTTTCTGCAGGGGAATTACCTGGACTATCCTCTCTGGCCCTACCCCCTCCTACAACCAGCCCCAATTACTGAAGATACAGGATCAGACAACACCGATTAAAACGAGCCCAAGGCGACCATTCCAAAAAGCCTCGTGACGCGCATTTCTGTCTTATTACAACTCCAGCAGTCACTGCTGCAGGGTGGCAACTAGGATTTTCACACGGC
>NW_010577544.1:216657-258397 GCF_000705375.1 Tinamus guttatus | reverse complement strand
GCTGGAGGGACGGGCCATGTCCGAGGGCGCCGCGCGGGGGCTGAAGGCGCTCGCGGGCTGCACGGGGCGCCGCGGGGGGCCCGGCTCCTACCGCGTGGGACTGGAGTGGCGGCCCAGGGCAGGTAAAGGCGGGCGCTCCCTGCTTGCGTTCGTTTAGTCTCTGAATAGAATAGGCGGTAACTTAAAGGCAGGCGCGTGGAAGAGAAGTTCTGATGCTTGAGTTGAAAGAGTTGGGTTCCTACCTAAACAGCAGCCTGACTATGAATGGAAATGGGGAATTTTTAAGTGCTGTGAAGATCTTTCTATCAAACAGGAGGATATGGAGCAAGTCAATAAAAATTTCCCTGCTCTCTTCCACCCTGCAATAAACAAATAAAAAAAAATACCCCCCCCCCAAATTAATGAACGGCACAGTCAATATAATAGAGCACGTATTGGAATGCCAAAATCATACAACCATAGATGTGTGTTCCCATGTAAGCTCCTGAAGAGTTCCCTTGTGCATCCTCTGTTACCAAAAAGTGTCATGTTCAAAAGGAAAAAGAAAAGGGAGGGCAGGGAGAAAAGGAAGAAAAAGGAGAAAAAAAAAAAAAACAAAGAATATCTTTCTAACTCAGCCTTTTTTTTTTTTTTTTTTTTTTTGGAATTGAAATCTTCTGTGACAGCAGAAGAAATCAGAGTAAAGATAATTTATCTTTTAGACCCAAACTTTTAGCTTATCTGTGTTATCTGTTTTTTTTTTTCCTTTTTTTTTTCTTTTACATTTGAGTAGTCACTTTCTGTGTAAGTGTCCTGACCAGCACTATTTTGCTTCAAATCTTTTTTGTCCTTTCACTTTTAAGCATGTTTTATTGTATGCATTATGTGAACCGCTACAAATATTAAATAATACTAATTTGATGCCCAAAAGACCTTTTCCAAGCTAAGTGCATTTTTGATTTTCTTTTTCAGATGGCTATGCTCCATTTCTTTCTTTGACAAGACGAGACTTGACATTTATTACTCAAGGCAGAGATGATGCCGTCCCAGGACCAGGATACTACAATATTGCCAGAACACAGGTGAGCTGTGAATATTGATTGCATAAAAATAACGTTTCCAACATTGCTACAGAATGGTAATGATCAGCAGTACTGTTAAAACAAAGTTGACTGCAATAATGATTTTCACAAGGTGGTTAAAATAGGGGAAAAAATAGGAAGATGTCATTTCTATGATTATTATTTAGTGTCATTTATCCCATCTTCCTTTGTAAGACACTTGTCATGTAGCCCCTGAAGATGAGTGCTTCCTGATGTTTTTAAATAATCTCACTTTTGCATTACTCTTTTTACGCAGGTGTCATATTTCCTAAACATTTTCTCTTTTTTTCCTTTTTTCTTTTTTTTGTTTAATTCTGAGTTACGAGTGATGCTATAGATAGGCATTTTTCTGTAACCGAATGAACTAATAAGATTCTTATATACTAAGATTCTTGTATTCAATCTGTTAAGTAGCTATCTCTGAAAGAGAAAAATAAATTTGATGGATGCTGAGAGCAAAGATAGAGATGTTTCTAAGGAGGTGATTTTTTACTGCTGCAGTTTGTTCATATATTGATCTTCAAATAACAGTAAGAAAAATGGGAATATTTGTATTTTAAACAAATTGCATTGTTTTTTTCATATGCTTACGTGTCTTAACCAGTATTGTGTTTACATAATTAGAAACATAACAAGATTTTACAACTCAAGGATAGGGTTTGGCTCTTTAATCTATGTGTAAGAGATTTTGGCAGGTTTATAGCTGAGGGATGTGTGCCCCCTTCAGATTGTATAACCAACCCAATGCTGAGACTGTTACGTAAGCTAAACATAGGAGTAAAATTGACATGCATGACAGATTATGGAGTTTGGCATGCTGTTAGCAAAGTTAGCAAAGTTGGAAAAAAACCTCAAAGATAGGGTGAAAATTAGTTTTAAAAAAGGCAGCTAAACCAAATGTATTTTTGCAGTTCTGTAGATGTTAAAAATCTAAGACACAGGAAAATGGAACTGGAATACTTGGTGTTAAAAAGATACTGATGTAAAAAGTATATCAGAAATGTAGTAGAAAGATAACAACCACCAACACGTTGTAATGCTTGTATACAACTTCTGTAAGGTAGATAGACATTTAGTTCTTTCTTTTTTCTTTTTTTCCTTTTTTTTTTCCTTAAAACAAACTCCCAAAAATATGCACAAAAAAACCCTTCATACTTGAATCATACAAGTAACTTAATTGCATTAACTATTGTATTTAACTATTACAAACTGAATTGAAATTCTATGCCTCAGTAGCAGAAGTGTAGTGCCCTAGAAAGATCAAAAAGACTCCAATAGCAAAAAATAGAGTTACGGGGAAGATTTTGATACTTTTCTCTGTATGTTTTGGGTAGAGGGCTCAGCAGGTTTGGCGATGTGCTGAGAGTGGCTTTTTAGATACAATGAATAACTATATAGTAACCTGCAGAAAAGGGTTGCTATTTTTGACGTTCTGTGCAGAATGTTTTTACTGACTAGTTACTGGCAAGTAACCATAAAGTAGGTAAGTTGAGCATCCTTGAAAGGACTGTTGGTGTTGTGGCTAGGGAATAGGAGACCAGGATTGGGTGAAAGTAAGAGGTCTGTATTGGACTTGAATCTTGTGAAATCTATGGAGAGAAGTCGTCCTCATTTCTTCATCTTTGCACCAAAAATGCTGCTGTTGCAGTTCTGTTCTCTTTTGAATCCAGGAGTTTGATCTTCTTAATGATTTCTTAAATTCTTAAGTGGATTTTTGTTTTGTTTTTGGATCCTTCTCTGTTTGCTGGAAAAAATTATAGAATGTGTGGGGAAGTGTCCCTCACTCCTGGAAGATGCGCATCGAAAGCTGTCTGCCTGAGGCAGTATTTCTCCTTATTACTCCCAAAGAAGAGCAATCTACAGACCTTGAAATGGAGTTCATTTTTAGACAAATATTTAAGTCCATATGTCAAGAAGAAAGTGAATCCAGCATTTTAAATTTTAAGATAGAAGGTAAAATTTACAGTTTGTTCATAGACTGAGAGCAAAGCTTGCCTCTTAAGTATTATCAGTGTCAACAGTCACAAATTATATAAAACAGCGCAGCTAGAGGGGGGATAAATCATAGGTCTACCTGATAAAGAAAAAGCCTTTACTGAAGTTGCATAGTAAGTAATGTACTATTTTTACTTTTTAAATTTGTTTTTGTTGAATTCAGTCTTGTACTGGATTGATGAAATGACAGTCATAGTACAATGTGCCATGAAGTCTCTTTACTGCTTCTCCTCATTTATTATCTTCACAAATCTTTCTTCTGCTTAAATTACAATGGGAAAAGATTAAATGATATAATATGTTGATGTTAATAATGTAAATGTTAATGATGTAAATGTCAAGTAGTTTTATTTTTGTTGGCACTTGAATCTGGTGTTGGTTACTCATTGGATGTTCTGGATCACCATTTTCTTCTATGGGCAGATAGTGGTGAGAAGAGTAGGATACAGTGAGTGACAGATGACTGCCTTTGCAGGGCAGCATCTGTTCTTTCCATTTCAATTGAGAAGGGTCATATTATGTATTTCCACTAATTCAGTGTTGTACACCCTTGTTTTCTATTACATTTGCCATAATACTGAGTAAATAATGGATTGTGTAATCATCTGAGATAATATTGATTAAAAAAAAATTGAAAAAGCAATCTATATGCAACATTTAATTATTAAAATTACTTTCAGTACATATTCAGGAAATTCCTTTTTGCAGGGTTGACAGTCGCAGTAGTGGCACTAATGATTAAGTTTTTTTGAATTCCCCCAAAGCTTTTATTCCAGTTTGCGTCTTAGGTCCTATTCAAAGTAAAGAGTCAGTACTTCATCCCTGTTTTCTAATTAATTTTCTTGGTTGATAGTTATATTTTTTTGATGTATAACTTGCCACAGGCTATATCCATTGTTTTAAGCATTACTATAGAGCTGATATGTAAAACCATGTAAATTCTCCAGAAGTTATCAAAAGAATAAAGCTGTAGCTTCTTAGTTTTTAATGGAACAAGAGTCTATCAGTTCTTATTTGATATACTTAAAGTTTTATACATGTTGCTCAATTAAAACTGTTTAAGTCAATAAAATGTTTGCACAGTGGACAAGCACATCTTTTGTCCTCCGCTTGTGTGTGTGTGTGTGTGTGTGTGTGTGTATGTTTGGAAACTACTGTTCTGAGGGCTTGATCAATGATAATGTCTTTACCCTTATACATCAGCTAATATCAAATCTTTTTGTGTGTGTATTTTTTTAACTATTTTAACCATTATTATCAGGCTCATAGTTGATCTTTCTTTTTTTTTTTTTTTTAAATATATTTTAGGATACTATAAAAGGTGGCAAGAGTCTACAAAATAAAGAGAAGCGCTTCAAAGAGATCAGCACAGTTACTCCAGGCCCTGGCAGCTACAACCATGCTCCTACAATGGAGTTGGCTACAAACAGCAAAAAGCAGCAAGATTCTCAAGAGCAGAGTCAGCTGGTATGCTAATTTTTAAAGCGTATGTAATATTAATTCCCTTTTAAAATAAATGATCGCAAGTCTATGATGCTATATTTGATAGTTTTATTTACTAACATTAAGAAAAGCTAAGCTCAGCCATGCCAAGTGTAAAAATGACTGAATATTTGCACATTTATGGTTATGTTCATGATATGCAAAACCTGCTTTTACCAAGTTTTTGAAGTTATTGAATTGTATTTTGCTTTACAAGTCATCTGTAGCCTAATACATTGAAAGAAAAAGAAAATCTAGCCATTAACGGTAATCTATTAAAAACAAATAAAAAAAGAGCTTGGTAGAGAAACAAATTTTTGAAATTTAAATTGCAGGAGCTATGGAAGGTGCTAAATAGAAGTAGCTTAGTTTTTTCGCATTACTAAGTGGTAGGTAGGGCAAATACACTGATACCTTCTAGTGATTATAAACACCTAAGGCTACAAACATGTCAAACATTCTTGACGGTGATGGGGAAGCTGGAGGTAAACACTGCATTTTTTTGTTGACTCAGGAGGAGTGTGATTAAGCCTATTGGCCATGGCCTTAAATAGTTTCACAATGTAGTTGGTTTATGCTGTGTAATCTGTAACAATGCAACACAGATACCTTAAATCAATGTTATTTTTGCAGATGTGATATAATCAAATTATCACTGTTGTAGGATTACCTGTTGGTTCTATAGTGTTTTGAGATCTTAAAACTCATACCATAACGTTAAAAATAAGTGGTTTTGTATAATATTGGGCTTTCATTTGCTTCAGGGATACTCCTCTTCAATTTATTCACTGTTTGTTAACTTACTGTTAACCTACTTAAAAAGTATATATAATCTGGGTATATGTGTGTATTTCTTTTCTTTTTCCCAGAGAGTTGTGGATATTTTAAAAATCTGCAGAAAGGTGGATGTTCCCTCTATTCCCTCTCCATGTCAGGCATTTGGATATGAGGAAGCTGAGGATGGCACTCTTAAAAAACAAGACCCACCTCAGAGAGACCTGACATTAGGCCCAGCTTATTATCGGCCACTGTTTGTAAGTAACTTTTGATGACTATTATATTATATTACTGAAGATAATAAGATTTTTTTTGGAAGTTGTCTTTTTAGGTTTTCCCCCAGAATAAGAACTGATATCACTACATTCCTGGCTATAAAGAGGGATGCTTTGAAAGATATGGATGTAAGTTTAATGTAGTCTCGAATAGTACCTGCTTCTCTACTTATTTTGGCTAAAAGACTAAGAGAAAATATGTAGCTTGGAAAGAGAGCTGCTTCTGCTTTTTCAGCTTGGACAGAAAGAGAATGGAATAGCAGATAATAATTTGTCAAGCAGTACTAAAGAAGCTTAGTGGATAGAAGTTGAGCTGAACTGAAATTGGTAAGCTGGGGGAACCCTTTCTGTGATGACTAGTTAGTTTGTGAAAGATTTTAAACTTTCTATTAAGTAAGTTCTGTTCTCTTAAGATATCTTTTCTGTAAGTAGCAAGACTTTATTTTTTATATACTGATTATAAAGTTCATCTCAATTCTCTACATTTTCGTTTCTGATTAAAATGGTATCACTGAACATGAGAATAGAGATATATTCATGTTTTATTCTAAAGATACTTGGACTTTGTATGACTTGCATGGCAATATGGTTTGCAGGTCTAGATAAGTCTGCTGCAAAAAATGCTAATTTCAAATTTTAGCAATTACTACTCTGAAGACTTTTTTCTAGTTGAGTTTACATTGCTTGTTCAAAGTATTAATTCAATGCTTTTTAAATCTTTTAATTTTCAGTCAGTTATATCACTTTTAGAACTGAAATGATATCCAGTCAGAAAGATGCTCTTGTATTTTTTACATGTTAGCAGTTCTACTTCAAATCCATTTGGAGACATTTTATTTCAGAATATAATATAATGTAAGGCATGCATTATTTTTCATCTTTTTTTCTTTTCTGCTTGTGAGATCTAAATTTGAGCATGTGTGATTAACTGGGCTCTTAAATATTCTTGTTGTATCTTCCCTAAGAAATTGCTTATTAAAAAAATCCATCTTCTGTTTGAATATTCTATCTAGCTAACATTGATTGTCCTTATTACAGATGATTCTGATGAAACAGCATCAGATGTATCTAGCTGTATCTATTTTTTTTCCAAAAAAGGGCACATCTGAGCAATACTGATTGCGTAGTGTGAATTACAGTTCGTAATCCAGCAAAATAAAAAAGCAAATAGTTAATCACTTATTTTTGTTTATTATTTTTTTCCGTGGAATTATTTGCCTTAGAATTGCATTAGGGGGCAGCAAAGTCATTTAACGGAACCAATTTGCAAGCTTTTTTTTGAAGTATTTCATGCTCTGCCTGCAGTATTTGACATTTTTTTTTGGAATCACATCCTCTGTGGATGCATTATATTGCTGTTGCAAAGCCCCTGTATAATGCACAGTGTTTTTAAGCACTGGATGAGCAAATGAGAATAGGCCATACACAGATTCTTCATTTCAATAGCTGTTATATAGTTACGCAAATGAAGTAAAGCAAGAGAGTAAGTGCTACACTGAAGAAATTTATGGTGACTATCAGTGTCAGAGTTTCAATGAGAAATAACAGTTCCTGATTACTAGTTTTGGACTATTGCAGGATAGCATTTTGGCTATCTTTATGTTTTATCTTTCAGGAAAGGAGTGACAAAAGGTAAGGAAAACTAACAGAATGTGAAATAAGAAGTTTGTTTTTCTTCTTTTTTTTTTTACGTAATTTATTCAGAAAGCATTTTGGAATTCCAGGTTTAAGAAATGGAATAAAAACATAGCTTTTTGTTGGAATTAAAAATGGCTGTGTTAAAGGATGTTGACCATTTTCAGGCTCTAACCTTTGCACTATTTTGTTCCTCACTCTGACATATGAATGCAAAAGAAATTAAGACCTCTTGGGTGAGAATTCTATGTAGATGCAAGTTGCTTTGTAAATGCTGAATATTGTTTTGATTTTAGCATAAAAGCTACCGAATGTTGGTACAATGGAGCTTAACAAAACTCTGTCAGAAGAACAGGCAATTTTTGTCAGATCTTGGGTACTGGATAATTGTGTTATCTCAACACTGACAGTCACATGTCTTGACTGTGACAATTTTCATGTTTAATGTGCGTATGGGCAAGACTGGTATTTAAAGAGGATTGGCTATTTCTCGATTAATTATTACCACTAAACCATATGTCTTCTCGAAGAACTTTGGAAGTTTATTTATCAACTATATCAACGTCTCTATTTTCCTCAAAAAGTTAAGAATTTTAAGGACAAAGAAGAGCTTTGTTTCTGTCTGTGAATGGAAATAGTGAACACCCTCTTGCCAAAAGATGGACATCTTTCAAGAAAGTATTTAGTAGCTTGTATTTCAGGAACCATAACTTTAGCAAAGGATTTAATTGGCTTGGTACTTTCTAAGTCAAGCCTCTGCTACAGGTCATTACCTTATCTCTAGCTACCATTTACTCTTATGGATAGAATACAGATATGCTACCGTATGGCCCTGTTTGGGGTCTGTGTATGTTTTTTTATATAATTCTACCTGACTTTTGTTTTATTTTTTTTTCATTTTTTTGCATCCCAGATTGCATTGACCTATCTTAGTCTGGTTTTAGACTTTAATATAGGATAGAAATACTGGTCAAAGGTTGTGATCACACTTTTAAATTACTTTAAGGCTTTGAGTTTTGTTAGTGCAGGAACAAAAATTTAAGTGATTCATTGGAGCCTGTTCATCAACATGCTTAACTTTTTGTCCTGAATCTGTAAGTGGCTTTTAATAAAATAGTGCTGTTTTTTTTTTCTTGATATGCTTCTCATTCTGTTTTGAGTAAAGATAATGATTCCTGAGTTCTCTCTTAACTTATTATGGGTACAGATAAGCAATGAATTTTCAAAGCATATTCTCACTGTCAAACAAAAGTGGGACTCAGTCTGCCAAAGCACTTTAAACATATTTAACTGTTAATGTTCAGCTTGCATTTGACTGCAGTAGGGCAGCTTCTGTATTTGAAGCTAAGCACATGCTGAAGTGCTACCATAGATTGATGTCCAAATGCAGTGATAAGGTAGAGTAACAAATTTGCTTTATATTATGTTAGACAGATCAGACCCTCTGATACAGAGATTGGCAAAATCTTCAGTTGAAAAGATTGCTATTTATAATGCAAATATTTTAGCTATTTAAACATACGTACCTGAAATATCACTGAATTATTTTTTTAAAAAGGCAGCTGTTCATTTTCAGTTGCTCTGATAGTGAGTCTGAATATGTTTTGCTAGATTGGCAGTTTCTTTAGAAGTATACATCAGACTGGGAGCTACTTGCAGAATTTAGGGCTGCTTGCCCACCAAGTACAGGTTAGTGGGAGAGCTGGAGGATGTACAGAATCAGTGGCACAAAGCAAGAAAATAAAATTTTGGGAACAGAAAGCAGCATGAAGAGATCTGTGCTGAGAGGAGCTCCTTTTGTTTAAATCTCATAATCTCCTAATGATATAATTCTTAGAGAGTTTATAAAACTTATTGTATAATTGTAGAATTATACACTTCTTAATAGCTTGTACAAGGAAAGAACCCCCTGCCATATGTTCAAATGAGTGTTTTTTTTTAAGGTGTTTTATTTTTAAAAAATGCTTTAAAAAAGCCACTGACAGGGAAGTGGTTATGAGGACTATATAAACATTGTGTGTATGTAATGCAGCTGAATACATCTTTGGGCATCTGGATCTTGGGTTTAAGTTGAGCTGTTCGGTCAATGCACAAAGAGCTTCGGGTAATTTTTCAGAACGTGGAAGATGTATCCTTTTAAATCAGCATGTGTAATGAGCCTAAATCTGCTTCCCAGAGTTGTGTATTCAAACGCAGAGTACTGCTGGAGCCTGACACTGATATATTAGCTAATGTGGGTAACATGCTGGGAACTACCTGTGTGCTGTAACCCTGGAAGGCAGCCCATTAGTGCCTGAATCAATGCACTCGGGGACTTTTAATTCTTCACGGAATCTATTTCCATATTTAATTACGGGAAAGTCATAGAAAAAAGGTACAAAGCACCTTCTTCATCCATTTCGTTGTCAACGGGAGTGGTGATTAGTAATTCTTCTGGGAGTTATATTGCAGTGTTCACTTAAAATGATGCAGCTCCTTGCTGAGTTTGCTCCAATTAAGCCATATTTTATTTGCTAATGACTTAAGAAGTTGACAATGACCTTGAAGTTGGTATTGTCAACACTTCTTGGCATAAAGAACTAGGTGATTTAGAGTTAAGACTGCATCAATTTATTCTTGAGTCTTTGTCAGTATTTTTAAAAAGCTTTTAAATTCCATTACAGATGGGGTACTTTACCTGAGTAATGTGTAGGTTAGTAAGTTAAGTAACAGTCAATTTATATTATTTTTATTGCAGTTCTTAGTGGTGTGTGTATGTATGTATAAGACAATGCTGTTAAGTTTGAAAAAGTGTACTGAAATGGCTCATCTTTAAAATTTTGTACCTTAATCACTATAAATGCAATTTATTACTGTCACATTTCTGTTTGCCATAAGCTACCCAAATATATATAAATCTATCTATGTAGGTATTATATTTCCGTATGTTAGAAGTTATACTTTATCATGGTCTAGCAGAAAAGCATCAGTTTAACCAGAAACATGATTTAGTTTATATATAAAACAATAGTTGTTAGTGTAATTGAACAGAATAATTTGCTGATTTTTTATGAATTCTTGGTAATTTAAGATGAAGGAAAATGAATAATAAAGTTCTCCAATGTGGTCTATAACTGTTTATTACCTCATATTTATGTTTTAATAATAACATGGAACACCTATGCCATTAGACATAATTGGAGGTGAGCCAGTTGTATAACATTTTTAGGCAATCAAAATTATCTTTAGGATAAATGATTGTGATAAGGAACTCTGTTTTGTCATTAAATGGGTTTCTTCTCTCTCTCTCTTTTTTTTTTTTTTTTTTAAAAAAAAACTATATTTATCTTCCTGAAAACTGATGGTGCATGTCTTTTTAATCCAGAGGTAGTCTTGGTACATAATTACACTGCCAATTCATACTTATTTACTGCTGGGAATTATCATTAGTCCCTGTTTTCTCACATTTTTATATTAGATTGTACCTATCTTCCAGAAAAGAAATCTCAGGAAGAAGTAGATGCTACTACTTTGGGGGCTGAGAAACGACTTTATGCTAATTCTTGATGCCCTTAATTTATATATTTTTATTAGATGTTAATTCTTTTGTTGTTATGCTGAAAATACTACTCACTGCATGACATTTAAAAACAAAATGGAATCAAACCACCATCTTTCCTCAGTCAAATGTTTTAGGAATCTAGTCCTTTTAATTTTTTCCTCAAGAAATGAGATAATATTCTATAAAAATTAACTTTAATGGGGCCATCATGAAGCGCATATACCATAATTGAGAAACCATGTGATCTAATTACTGTAGCCTGTTTCTTTCTTAACCTTGCATTTCTCAGTCTCTATATTATATCTAAGAGAATATTACATGACTTCTGGGCTAGTAACTGTGAAGTGCATAGGTTACTTTCAATTATTGAAATGTTGAGTAACAGAAGACAATATAAACTAAAGGCCTCATGAACACTAGTCTTAGTAAACAGCAAGCACAGATTTCAGTTTAAAAAATATTTAAGCATATACATAAATTTTAAATATACAAATGATTTTCATCCTTTTAAACTTAAGGAAGATTGTTCTAAAATTGCTTTTCCAATTTTACATTAAACAGTAAATCAAGTGCTGAACATGCTTCTGTAGATGATAAAATATGGCTAGAAAGGCCCAACATCAGTAGACCTCTGGATGATGCATTCCTATAATAATGGTGTTCTGCCTAATTAATGTTATTTGAAGTATATGTTAATCTGAATTAACAAGGGATTTGAATAAATGATCTTTCTTAAGACTACTCGTTACGACTAATATTTTAAAAGCGCAGATCAGATCTAATGTTTTGTTCATCTTTTTGGATCTTGTATTTTCAGTGCAAAATCCTGATCCCTTAGTACAAGAAGTGATCCTTGAAGATGCTCATGATTTTTCAAATGTTTTTCAGTCATATGAAGCTCATTGCTCTGTAAAGAGGGAATATCTGTGAAAAGGAATATCTGTATGGAAGGAGATAATGACCATAGTATTTAACTTTTTTATTTGCCAAACTATTTTTATATACCATAATGTTATTTTGATAATGAAAAGTGCACACTTTCACAAGATATGTAATATTTCATATCTAATATATTTTTATGAGCTATTGTTGTACTGAGTGAAGTTTATTTACTTCCCAAATGCTGCCCTCAGAAAAAATAAGGAAAATTTCTACAGAGTAATCTTTCACAATTTAATTAAAAAATCCTATTCTGTGTTTATCTAGATATTTTCTTCTGTTATATGTGGTGATGCCTTGTAGAAACCACATGATGGTGCTGTAATCCTTTCAGTCTGTGAATCAACTCCTCTTTGGGCATAATGTTGTGTTGACTACAGGAAGAAAAGGCTTGTGAACATTGAGAACATGTAAAAATTGCTGTGGATTATGTTGGTTTGGGATTAGTGACTGAAGTTTTAGGTACCTAATGAATTTGCTGAACTGGTTGCTTGTTGTTCTTGAAATACACGTATGTGAGACACACTACTCAAGTTCTCGTGATATGTGTATTTAACTTGGTTTTGATTCTGTAGACAAGTAGTAATTCAAATGAGATAGTAATCTTGGATAAGTGAGGTAAGATATACCTGGTTAACAAGAACTTGGCATGAAATCTCTGAGATATTTTTCAGGAATATTTATTTGTGCCATCCTATGAAAAGCGACTTTTGCTGGGGAACTGGCATATCCCAGTCAAATCTTCATCAGTCTTACCTATTTCTTTTTCTCATAAAAAAACATTTTTGAAAGGTAGGGGTTGCAATGAACTTTCTTGATTAAAGTGTTCTTACTGAATTTCATACTAACCTCCGTAAGTTCTCCTGCAAATTCCAGTGGCTTTCAATTTGTGCTTTTGTATGATTTTAACTAATGCAGGGTGACCTTTAATAGCTGGACTGACTGTCAGATATATTCATAGAGTTGAATATGAAATAAAAAAAAAAGTGAAAGTGAATATATCCATGTATTTTTACCTCTGTGAACCAAAGTACCTTTGTGAGGCAGTCTGTTTGATTCAGTTTAGTAAACATCTCCCAGCCATTTAAAACTCATGGCTATAGTATATGTGTGTTTGTGTTTGAAACCAACAATTTATGTCAAAGCGTGTGTGGGAGAAGAGTATGACATCAATATTAGAACAAAATGATATTTGAACATAAAATTGGATTTTTTTTGATGTGCCTCATGTGAAGTGAAACTGTTGCTTCAGCAAGACTTGTTGAATAGATTCTGGACATATATTTGGCAACTAGAAAGATGAATGTGTAGATGTGTACAAATAGTGTAAGTGATAAAGGATCATAGTGCTGAAGGCCGTAACAGGTTGAAGTGGAGTATGGTAACCTAAGTTCTAATGGCCATTCTTATACATTCTGTTCCGTACTACTAGTCTATATAGTTTGGAAACAAATAGGTAATCACTGTGTGTGTGTGTTTCTATAGTGAAATTTGGTCTCTAGAATACCAAACTGCCTGCCTGCTAGATTGTACTGGTGTTGACTGGAGTCAATATTCTTGAAGCTCTGCTAACTGATAACTGAAGTTACTGTTCCCTGTAGTTTCAGCATTACCCATCACAGTACCATTAGTGCAACAGGTTGATGTTAGTAGAGAAATTGGTACTGTCACAATTGCCATTTACAGAGAACAGTGAAAAGGGGTGCAGTTGTGTAAATGAGGTGAAAACATGCTTGGAGGGCTTTTGAATATAATAAAATTAAACCATGGTGTGGTTTATAATGCAACAGTGGTGTATATAATAAGCTATATACGTACAAGATTTGCTGCAGCTTATAAATGCTAATGTTTTATATATATATTTATAGCATATAAATATTTTTGGCTAGTAGATATTACATATTTTACCTCAGTACTGTGTAAAAAGCATAAATATGTGCCCAAAAAATTACAAATGCTCAAATTCATCTTTTTTCCCTCTCGCTTACATCAGGATGCAAGCTATTCTACCCTGAAGTATAAAGGAATACATTTTGGTAATTTAACTGGAAAACGCTACGAATTTAAACCTCAAGAAGGGCCAGGACCTGGACAATATGACTTAACTCAGTAAGTAACAATGTGCCAGGACATTTTATTTTGTTTTTAGTTGGTAATTTCAGAACTGTTTATTCTTTAGAATTAGTTTACTATACCATTTAGTTTTATGTAAAATATATTAATATATTCTGGTTATGTTTTATCATAGTGTTCAAAAGCTATTTTTTCTAGTAGGCATTCAGGCTCATTTGCTGTTATTGAGGTCATATACTTCATGAAGACTTCTCTTTTGTGTATGCAGACATCTTTACTTCTTTCATTGGAAAATTAACCCTTGCAATTATTAATTTTCCTGTTGTTTCAGAGTAGTGAGCATGATTTTAAAGGTTTATTTGACTGAAGAAAGCCAATTTACTTTATACTTGACTATACTTGACTTGGTCTTACAAAAATATAACCTGCTTTCAGTAACTTGGCTGAGCTTTTGGATGTTCATAGAGGCTGGCCCGCTTCTGTATTCGAGAGCCTTTTTGCCCGTTGGAATCAGCTATTGCTGCGCTTTGAGGAGAATATTCTTGAACATGGAGTAGCTCTGCTCTCCTGAGCTCCTTTGCCTGTCAGAGCCATGTCCACCGGGATGGTGTTGGGCAGATCCCTGAGCAAATCAAGGCTGGTGAAGCTCTCTGCTCCACCTGTTGCTGATGAACGAGTTGGGAACATGTGATGGATGTGAAGGCTGAAGTGACAGTGTAGGGGATATAGGGAAGATGGAGGGAAAGTGCCTCTTTCTTAGCAGATCTGATAGCCTTGTTATAAGGAAGGAATTGCTATAGGGAATTAATGTCTGTAAATTTCTGTGAAAGTGCTTATTAAGGTACTAAAAATTATATATTTTTACTATTCTAGAAGTTCTCATTAACATACTATAAAAAGGTAGGTATCAACATTTCTCTGTCCTCCGTTTCATGAGTACAAATGCCTGGCTCTTATTTCTCTTAAAAATAAACAAACAAAAAGCATTCAGATTTGCATCCTCATACCATATTTTTATGGTGAAATAGGAAGATAGTATGAGAAGCTTAGGAAAGACAAAATTTTAAAAACCTCTTTCAGTGATTCCGTTAGCTGATTGAAGAGTGGTGTGGTCTATCTGCTGCCACTGTGGTTTGTGTTAGTAGGCACAGAAAGCCCTGGGCTCATTAAAAAAGACACCTGAGCATGTAGCTCAGGTGTGTAGAATGTGGAGTCTTGCCAGTCTGAATCTTTGTCTCACCTTAAATACCTAAATCACATCTTGGTGTAGGCTCTAAACTTTTAGCACTTTTATTCTTTAATACCTACTTAAGTCTACTTCTGACGACTAGTAATTCTGTGTAATGGTACTTAAGTGTTGATGTTTGTGTCTGAGTGGAGATCATTCTATGCATCTTTCAGAGATCCAGGTCTATAGAGTTTGGGATTAAAATTAAAAATAAACATTACTTCTGCCTATATATTTAACTAATCTAGAGATTATGGCCTTAATTCTTAGTCTCCGGTTTTGAGAAACAGTATGCTCTTTAGATGTGACAGAGTGTGCTTTGATTTCTGTGTGCCTATCTACAGGCCGATTGGTCTTAATTTCCTTTCCGAGGGTCTGTGATGATTTACATCCTTTCCAGGCTCTTCCCCAGAGTGGAATGTCATTTGAAGTAGCTATCAAAAAAAATAAACTTAAAAATTAAAAAACCTTTCTTTTAAACTAAATCATAAAGGGGCTCTTTAGAGTTACTGCTGCTAAGAGAGTTTTCTCATTGGTTTAAAAAAAAAAAAAAGTCTGTGATATAGATTAATCTGTTTTGACTAATTTCATTGTTAAGACCTGAATTGAAATGAGTACCTCATAAGTCATTCGAACTTTTGTTCTATGTGAATTGCAGTAGCATATCTCAGAAACACTATTTTCTCTTGTCTTGGTATGCTTTTTATGCTTTTTCTCCATTGAGTGGTTGTTAGTCATCCTGTGATAAAAGGCGCATGACTTTGTCATTATTGAAACATGACTTGTCTTATTTCTTTGGGCTCACAGTGTATTTCTAGAATAAGGTGAGGCCTCTCCCATTTAGTGAGTAATCTAAGCTTTTATTAGTTATTGCAAACAGCAACTGTTTATAACAGAAGAACATGCTTTTACTGAATGTATTTAAATAGGCATTTAAAAATGAAGACTCATAAATTTTTCCTTTAACTTTCCACAGGGAAGTAGCACTGTGTAATGAAAATGTTAACATCAAAAAGGAAGAAAAGAAAAGAAATGTCCTCTTTATCCCACGGTATCATGAAGCGATAGAATTAGAGGAGGAAAAGAAGGTAATGCCACTTCAGCTTTTTCTACTAGAGTAATATATACCCGCATTTCAGGTATGAAGATCTTGTATTCAGGATGAAAAAATACTGCAATTTATAATGACAAAACTGGTTAAGAATTAATAGTTCTCTCTTCTGTTTTGCTGTAATCCAGGTAAAATAATTTAAGAGCCTAAGCTTTTAATTGTGTGACAGAGCGTATTTTCATACCTTTTATTTACAGATGCATCAAAATGAATTGATTAATAATCATAACTCATCTCGGAATTCATCAAGTTTCAATATACATTAAAATATATATAGAATAAATTACCTACGATGCTGTTTTTGTTTTCTTTTGAAATATAAACTAAATAAATACAATATTTTGTAAGTTTTTGTGTTATGTGGAAGAATTTTGCAATCATTAGGAGTACTTGTGGCGAGAAAGTTAGGGTATGCATTTTTCTTTCCCTCTTAATTAAAATGCTTTATTTTCGTGTTTGTATATTTATATTTTTGGAGATTGTGTTGAAAAGACATTGTGCCACAAATTTCAACTCTACTCTTTTTTCTTTAAGTTTTCCATGTGTGTTGCAAGATTTATTTAAATCTTGTGTATGAGAAAATGCTCTTCTATTTGTACACGCTGTCACTGTAAAGGTGTTGTAAGGTGAAGTTGTAAGGTGAAGGAGATTGAAACCATCAGTTAGAAAGGGTCAGTGATAGAAGAACAGGCAGCATCATTTTACAGATTTCTGGGCAGTAAAGATATCTGGTTGGATTTTCATTACTCGGTGAATAGTCATTAACCAGAACAAAGGACAGAACTGTCTGCAGCTTTGAAAGCAAAGGCAAATAATTTTGTGCAGGTTCAAAAAACATATATATAGCCATGCTGTGGCATTTGTGAACGAATATGAAGTTTTTTTATATGTAGACATAAAGTTGATTGGAAAATAAATAAAAATCACCTGCAAAAGTTGTCTGAGGAAGTGTCCTGGCATAATAGGCCTTTATTGTAAGGAATTATTGTGAGCTACTGTTTCTTACTTGGGATGCTCTCAAACTATAATTAATGAGAAAATTAATTCCTTATCTCGTGCAAAGGGCATAGGACTATGCAGTGACATGAATGGATAGAACTGCATTAGTGGGGGCCAGCTGTTTTCTTGGCATATGATCAGACATGTGCCGTGATAAGAGGTCTTAATGTGGGGTTATGACTTCTCAACTTTTTAAACCTAATCCCTTTGCCTCAAAAAAACAATCGAGTTTTTCCCAAGTACGTAGAGCTGCCCTTGACTTATGTCAAGGGGAAGATGGGAACAATCGCATAAAGGGATATGGAGCAGGCATTACAAAAGAGCAGAGATGAGATGGGTGCTTTTATTGAGGGAAAAAGCAATGCAAGAGAATAGATAGATCCAGGAGGGAGGGAAGAATTGATGGTTGTAGGCAGGAAGTAGTAGAAAAGAAAAGGGCAACTAGGGTTGTGACTGTAGATAGAAGAAAATAATTTATTTTTCTATCTGAATTTAAGGTCAAATAAAAAATGATGAAGGAATGTTGCTTCTTATATTCATAGTACAGGAAATATCTCGTTGCAGTATTCTCTTCAGATTTGATAAGGGTCAGTTTGTGAAATGTTAGTATAAAAGTAAAATTATCACACCAAACTCTGTAAAATTTGATTTGAGATTTAATGTGGTAACTGTAAAGATTAGCTGTGCATTATTATTACATGGACACGTTAAATGTAGGCATTCAACATGAGCAAACTTAACCTTGAGTGTGAGGACTGGATTTGCTTGTGTAATAAGCCTATGTAAGAATAAATGCTAATTTGTGCTTTTTCTTATTGTCAAGGCATTCATGGTATTTATCTTCCTGTAGACTCACAAATTTCTGATAAAATTTGAGTTAATAATGCAACCTTTTGAATCAAGCGGCAACAGAGCAGTAACTTGATCCCTTTATAGTATGCCCCCCTGCTCCCCTCCACAAACCTTGTGAGAATTTCATATCAATGAGACTGTATTGGTCAGGTTTGGCTGAGATTAGCAGGTTTAAAATTGTTACAGGAGGATGGCTAGACTTGCATGCATAAGAGAGAGAGCATGTTCTGGTGATAAGGCTGCCAACTGAAACATTTTTAGTCATCAATTGATTCTGTTTTAGAATCACAAACGTTAAAATAAACAGCTATAACTGTATGCTTATTACAATGTGTCCCCCTGGGAAATATAAGGATTTTCTTTTTGATCTTACCATGAATTTTTATGTCTCAGAATTTTTAAACTTCTTTTGAATCCGAATTTCAGTAAATTAGAATGTTGGATTTTAATGTAGTATACATATATAGATACATAATGTGTTTTACTTGGATTTTTCTACATTAAAAACTAATTCTCCCAATCTCTCACTCCACTCTACCTCTGCTTTCTTTTTTATTAAATGGGGGGCAGGAAGGGAAATTCATATAAATAGTTTCATGATTAAAAAATAAAAGGAGACTTCCCAACTGTAGCGTCAGCAGAATACAGCATTTCCTAGTCACAAGAAGGCTAAAAGTCTGTAATGATTCCAGATGAATCTGAGACTTATTGAAGGTAAGTCCAGTGGATATTCCTCCGTGTGTATGAAGGACATCTGGCTCAGGATGTTCCTGTGCTGCAAATGGATAAAAGTGAGGAGATCATTAGAAAGAAATGTCTCCTCTGCTTGTGCTGTCCTGATGCTTGTCTGTAAAACATGTGCCCTGGTGACATTTAGAGAGAAGGTGCTGGCCTAGATGAATGTTTGGCCTGATTCACTATGACTGTTTTCATGTGTGGGACTCAGGCTTTTTAGCTCGAATAAGATTGTCATGGAAAGAAAAGAGCTGTAAGAAAGAAAAAGGCTGTGAGAAAGAGCAAGAAAAGTATTTTCTCCATATAGGTGCAGGTGTAAGGAAAGGTCATGTGCAAAACTTGTCCTTGTTCCTGAATCATTTCAGACAAAAGAACTGTAGGCTGAGATTTCACTTGGTAGCACTACTAGTGCAGTATTAACAAGAACAATCACAGCTTGGAGAAACGCTGCCACTTTCTCATTTCTTTATTAGTACTGATGACTTCTAGGTAGCCTTGCTTTGATGAATACCTCTGAGGCTGCCATGGAGCAAGAATTTCTGAGCTGAGCATGTGTCAAAAATGTTGCACTGCTGTAAAAAAGGCAAGTGCTGTATTGACATGCGCACATAGAACTATAACATGAAAAGCGTTAGAATTAATACTTAGTGCTACAGATAGCAGACCTTAGCTGAAGCACAGTGTCTCATTTAGAACATCTAAATTCAAGAGAGATACAGACAAATTAGAGGTAGGTTATAGAAAGATAATAGAGCTGATTAAAGATTTAGAGAATGTATGTAAATGGAAAAGATGGATGAATTTTATTTCAAGAGAGGGTCTCTGTATTGGTCTTCAGACAAAAGCTTGTTGAAGAGAGGGAAGGAATAATTTGGTTTCTATAGCCACCTATAATCAGATTCAGAAGAAAGAGGAAATCTCTTTTGTTTCTTTATTGTGCTTAAGCATATGTCTGCATTGAGCTTCCCAAATACGAGTAGCCCTATCCATTTCAGATATTCTGAAGTTACAAATATATTCTTGCACCATACTAAATAAAACAGCTTTGCTGTCTCTGTGTTGGAGATGGGCCTTTTGCCAGTCTGGTAATTATCAGATTTGTTTCCCCCAAAGAAAATGGCAGAAAACCTAGTGACTTGTGGATGTGCTACTTGTGCAACAAGCTAATGGTCCCTTATCTTCCTCTTGTTCTTTGAAGATGGGTGTCTGGCAGAAAGGAGGAATGTAGTAATGGCAGTATATATCTTCCCCCCGCCCCCACCGTGTACTTAGCACTTCTGCTATCTTATTTAATAATGCAACTGTACTTTTTTTTTCCTTGGGCGCTCCTCTTTTCTGTGACCGGAATGATTTATGTGAAGTATCTTTATACAGAGAAATGAGGTTCTGCCCAAAAGAGGCTAAAAAGTATGCTGAGGAGGGGAGGAATTACTCACTGGGTGTTATTGGACTTTTGTGCACTGCTTTCCTTAATTTTAACAAAATATGGATATAATTTCTGCATGGACTATAAGGTTCTAAAACTAAACTGTGCTTTCTCAATTGTGATTACACATTCAAGGGTTATGGGATATTTTTGTTAAAAATAGAACACATTTATCTAACAAAAGAAATCATATATATTTCTTGCAATATTTCTCATAAATATTGCAGGTTTCCATTGCAAGTGAGTTAACTGAAGAGTGATGTAGAATTTCAGAATGTTGTGCACATATGCTATTACAAAGATTACGCTTGCTAGAATTATTTTTGGATGTTCTTGTTTGCTTTTAAGTACAAAAGGCATATTCTTGGCCTGTGAAGGCTTGGATTTGTGAATCGCATTGTGAATAATTCCTTGAATAAAATTTTTAATGCTTCCTCTATGTGCTGTACTTAGCACCCCATTTTTAAAAAGACTACTTTTAACTTAACTTTTAACTTATAGACTTAACCTTTCCTTATAGAAAAAATCAGGGAAACATTCTGTTGTAGATCAGGCAGATTTATGTAGAAAGCTTCATCTCGTGTGTCATGCTAGTGGCTTCTTGCAAAAGAGAATTTGCAGATTATTTTTCCTATATTTACCAGGAATTCATTGCTTATATTCGAGGAAAGTCTTGGTCTGCTATTGACTCATATGGATTAGGAAACTCTGAAAGAAAAAGGTGAAATGCATATGTAAGATAAAGAGCAAATTTCAATTATGTTGTAAAATTGTACTGAGATTTAAAACTTGTCTAAGCCTCTCATTTTTTTCGACATTGAGAATTAAAGGACATTCAGTTTTTTTTTTTTTTTTTTCCTTTCGTTATTATGACTTTGAGAGTTTTTGACTCTCGGACTCTGCTATTACAAATTGGAAAACAACACCCTTATTAAATGAGGTTACATAATATATTAAGAGCTATTCAACAGATAGCCTATTAAAGACTAAAATCTTATCTTCTAATAATCTCTTCTTTATTATATTAAAACAGCTCCTGAGACAACATATACTTATTTAATATCACTACAAAACTGGATTTCGATATACCTAGTATAACTTGTAAATAATGTTTTTTCCTTGGGTCAACAGTAGTACTGAGTATGTTTGGATCTCTTATCTCCAGCTAGTAAAGATGCATCAAAAGTTAAAACGATGGATTCTTGTGTAGTGTTTTGGAACTCACTTTAGTGAGTTTAGTGTTTTGGAAATCATTTTAGTACTTAGGATACAGATGTGACTTTGCTTTGTTATATGTTTTTATTAATGAAATCTTGGTGAATCCTGGCAGATGGTAGCATTCTGTGTGGGTTTCACCCCACAGTAATTGAGTAAGTCAGTTTTTTTTCACCATAGAATATATATATTTCTTCTCTAGAGAGTTCCTCTCCAGGGTTTTTCCATTTCAACATTTCTTGACATTTGCTCTCTGCCTGAATTGATGAGTGATTGGATTTACATCAATACTTGGTTCGTAAGTATATGGCTTTTGTGGTGCCATCACCTTCATAGTGAATGGGCAAAATGAGTTCAATCTCCATAACTCCCATGGTGATCATTACACAAAGTCCATTAGCTTGTGGTCTGTGTGATTGGAGGTCATTGCAAAATCTCTTTCCTGAACTGCTATCAGAATATGCTTTTTAAAAGCTATGAATACTTTAGGGCTTTTGCAATGCTTAAATATTTCCTTTACAGTTTTTGATTTTACTAGCAGTGTCAGTCACCATGTACGTATAAATTACGTTTTTTTGGATATTTGGGGCTTTTATGTCACTGGGCAATAGATAAGACAGAATCAATTTCTCTCTCTCTCTCTTTTTTTTTTTTTTCCTTTTTTTTTTCCTTTTTTCTTTTTCTTTCCCCAAGTTCTGGTTCTTCAAAAACTTTTTTTTTTCCTTTTTTCTTTTTCTTCCCCCAAGTTCTGGTTCTTCAAAAACTTTTTTTTTTTGTTAAAGAATATGAAAAGAGAACATTCCAGTGTGTATTTTGGAGAGTGCAATAAAGAAAACCTTAGTAAGACTAATGATTATGTGGAATACTTGTCTCTTGCTTTTGAAACGTAACCCTTCTCCTCATCAATCAGTCAACAGTGGCAGGTAGTGACCATTAGGTGGATTCATTAACACCCTGCAGTCTTCTCGTACAAGGAGACCCACATCTGTCTTCATTAGAAGTTTGCTAGCTGCCAGCAGTGAACAGATGGGTCATTATGGTCTACATCGCCCTCCGGGCATAGCTGGAGGACGGGCAAAGTCGTCCTATGCAGGTCGCAGGTGCATAGTTACTTCGCAGGTACAGAGCGAGGCATTTACAGTAACACCCATAACGTTAGCTCTTATCCTCAGATGAGATAATTAGTTTCTATTGGTTTTATTTTTATTTATTCTGCCTCATACCACTAAGAACATGAGAGTATGGCTAATACAGAACTTGAATGATTTACGAATACTTCATAAAAATATTAATGTATAATATGTAGCAATACTGAACTATTAATATTTTCATTCAAACTCTACATGTTGATTTCACCATCTCATTTTCTTCTTTATGAGCAGAATATTTCCTATACATCATTCATAATCCTTTTTGCTGGGAGAAGAAAGCAAAAGCATTTATTAAATCAGCACTGCTGTTAACACTGCATGAGTTCAAATCCTCTTCCACCAGCATAGTTGAACATATTTTGAGGAATAGTTTGTCTTAAGTATTCACCACAGCTTGCCTTGCTTCCAAACCTTCTTTAAAAATTTTGGATTAGTTAAGCATGTTACAGCTTAGCTATTCACCAGATTGCTATGTTTCCAAACTTTCTTTAAAAATTTTGGATTAGTTAAGTGTGTACTTGGAATGTAGCACCATTATAATCGGTCTTCCACTACAATGTCTTCTGGAATTATTATTATTTTATTCTGAGCTTAATGTATAACATTGTTAACTGTTATGCAGAATGATTTCATCCAGAAAGCCTGGTTATGAAACCAGGTGAGAAGGTGCTGGTGAATTCCAAATCTAACCACCCTCTTAACATCCTGCTCTTCTTGGTCACAGTCCTGGTTACATCAATATCAGCTTTTATTTTGTATAAAGTAAAAGTAGGAGATCAAATATATGTTACTGTGTGGGTGTTATTTATTATAGATTTTCTTGTTGTACAAGAGGCTATAATCCCCTTCCTATAAAGGTACTTGTTTTTTTTTTTGAGTTAAATATACAAGTCAGATTGTTGAATTAAGAAGAAGAAATATAAAGTTTTTATAGCAAACGCCACCCAGTTCTGTTACTTGAGAATATGGGGATTGAACAGGTCGTTATAGCAGTGCTAGCCAGGATTTATCTCAGTGGCTTTTTTAATTTTTTTCCCTTGGCTGAATTCTCGGCCTTTTTTAAAAAGTTGAAAATAATTAAAAGTCTTTTGGTGGTGCTTGAAATTTCAGGTGAGGAAATTCAGGCAGGAAATGCAGTATCATTTAACTTAAAACATCTGAATGGTATGTCACTTGCAAGGCAAAATAATCATAGAAATCATAGTATCATAGAAAATTAGACAGTCCTTCAGACTTGAACTTCCTTTTCTTCTGGGATTATTATTACTTTTTTTTTTTTTTTTTTGTCAAATGTGAGTATTTTATGTGGTGGTAGAATAGTAATAGTGGCTTTGACAGATTTTCTTCATCTCTGTTGCATCTTGCACTATTTATGTGCACTATAAACTGAGGTGAGCTTTTCAGAGTTAAACCTTCATTTTCGTTCTGAATTGAAAATATTTTTTTACATAAGTGTGACTGTCAACCCTACTATAGCTGAACTTTTATGAATACAACGGTGTAAGTTAAATGGTGTAAGTTAAGAATAACGAGTGTAAGTTGAAACGTAGGAGGTTTAATCTCCATAGGAAGAAGTTCTTTACTGTGAGGGTGACAGAGCAGTGGAACAGGCTTCCCAGAGAGGTTGTGGAGTCTCTTTCTCAGGAGATCTTCCAGACCCGCCTGGATGCCACGTGCTCTGGGTGTCCCTGCTGGATCAGGGAGTTGGAGCAGATGATCTCTAGGGGTCCCTTCCAACCTCAACTATTCTGACCATTCTGTGATTCTGTGAATAGTTTTTTTTTTTTTTTTAAAAAAAAAAAAAAAAGAAAAAAAAAAAGGATATAAGGCCTATACAAGTGTCCCATCATTTTTTGAGGTGTATTTTGGATGTAATACAACCTTTGCCAACCTTCACTTATTTGGACCTGGCTTAAGGAATTCCTGTCTCTCTTTCGCAGTACTCTCCCTCTTGCCCAGTAAGTTATTGTGGTCTGTAACTGATGGAGTGCAAAATCAAAAATGTATTTCAGGGGTGGGAATGAGCAATGGGAGGGCAAATCAAGCATATTGTTAATCTGTGCTCTGATGTGCGCAAGAGCTCAACTCGCTTTCCTCCAGAGCACAATGTGCAAGGTAGCCTAATTTTAGGGAGTCATCATATATTTGTTTAATTAGCAGTTTAATTTAAGTATCCCTTTATAAATATTATTTTTAAAAGTACATCGTGACTCTCTGCCCCCTTCAGTATGATTGGATGTTGTGTAGCTTGAAATGAAGATAACTTCTTCCACTTGAGTCGTCTTTACAGATGAGTAGGAGAAACATTTCGAGGTGGTTGGTGTCATATCCTCTTTCACAGTCTTGAGCTGGTCAGTACAAGTGGTGATTTTCTGATTGCCTGCGGTCTTTTTGGAACTTGCTGTGCAGCATTCACACCAAAGGAGAGAATTTCTTAAAAAACGAATTTCATCCATCAAAATTCCATATTTGGAAATACATTTTATATCGTCAGAAGGGTTAATTGAAAACCAAATAGGGTCAGTAGAAATGTATTCTAAATAAATAATACCTGTATCAAATCCAGGAGCATCACTAATTTTCATGATTTACTGATCTGATTTACTGGACAAATCTTACTCTTCAGTTAAGCATTATTATAATAAAGGGACTTTATTATCACACAGGGTTTTTGTTTCTTTTTGATTCTCATGATAAATTGAACTCTTGCCATTGAAAACTGTTTTCTGGGTTCAAGTGCAGTGCAGCACTTCAGACTTTCAGCGCCACTTGGCGCTCAGCTTCCTGTTAAATGGTGGCTGGCAGAAAGGACAAGAGCAAGTAGGAGCTTTGTGTTCTTGTCTGTTAATAGGTTTTCTTTTACTGTCCCCCCACTCCCCAGAGGAAAATGGATGCTGTAGTGCCACAGAAGTTATTGTGTCTCTGTTCACAGTTTAGGACAGATAGTAATTTTGTCCACTATTTTTTTTTCTACAGTATTGAGTGAATTTTTTTTCATGTTCCTGGATAACTAGCTTTCTTTTACTGGACTTCTGGTAAACAGAATGTTCTTTCCTTGTGGAAAAGAAACAGAATGCTCTTTCCTTGTGGATGTGTAAATATATATTTTGTTGCAGGTGGGGTGACATTTGAAATACCATTTAAAGGCAAACTTGCTTTGGAAATGAAAACTGCGTAGTACTAGTGTTTGCTTGTGTCTGTTTTAGTAACAAAAAAACCTCTTATTCTCAGGAACCTGTGACCTTGTCCCCAGGAAAGGCTACATTTCATATATGAAGAATTGTCTGTTATTAAAAAAAAAAAAAAAAAAAAAAAGTAGCCACCTTTACTTGAAAGCTAGAAAAGAAATCCGAACACCTTACATATTTAGTGAAAAATACCATTAGTGAGATTGTCAGAAGAAAATATACTTGTGAATGATAAAACTGTAACTTTTGAAGTTTTATGTGCAATAGATGAATTGGACGGCAAACAAAATACATGCTTTCTACTCACAGCAGAGATGATTTATGACAGCTAATTTTACTTGGCACATGAAAGGGAGCATTAATAGTTTGTCTTGTGGGAAGTGCAATACCTTGCTGTATTTTGTCATGCTCTTTGCTTGAAATGCATTTTGTTGTTGTGCATGACAAAAAGGTTGACAGAATCTTGTTGCTTTGATGTAAAGAAAACACTAGAATTTATTGATCCTCTTGTGTTTTGAGAAATAGCATACTGTGTTAGGGCATTGTATATATTTAGAATCTTAGCTTACCTAGCAGTAAAGATCACATTCAGCACCTATCTCGAATATTTGCATTTATTTACATTATTTAGTGAAGCCATTAAAATAGTATGAGAATCTTTCATTCAGGATTGCCCAGGTAGCCTCAATATGGCCTTACTGCAACTCTAATTTGTAATACATCATTATATAATTAAAAATTGTATTTTCCATAGGATCTCTCACCTTAGAATATTACAGAATAGGTAGTTTTTACTGAATAAGTAATTTTTCTTTATTTTTCTCATTGTGTGTGGACTCCATGCTATATATTTAGCATTCTCTTTGCCATGTTGCCATGAAATGAAGGTGATTAATTTTTTTTCCTGTGTTCATATTCTGCAGCTCGTTGTATTGTTTTTGTAACCTCTTTACAAACACGAAATGCATCATTTTTCATTGACTCCTAGTCATATTCATTCTCACTGCTAGTGCTCTCTATTCATTCTTTTGTGCCTCTAATCTTTGCATCTTTCCCCCCTCAAAGCTGTAGTTATATGCTGTTTTTTAAAAACAACTTTTCTAATATAGACCAAAGGACTAACTGTGTAATGATACGTTTATATCACTAGAAAGGACATTGGTTTGCTGCTTCATTGAAAATACAAACAATTTGGCGTTTAACACTTTTAAAAAATGAATATGGAACAGTAGAATGATGAACAGTTTTCAGAGGCTTTATAACCACATGGTCAAACAGTTATCCTTCAGTGTTTAACCAATTGAAAAATTGCATATTCTGTTAAGATATCTGTATCTGTAAAAGCATAGCGGTGATTTTAAGGTGATTATTACAATTATTTAATTATGCGTTTAGACCACTGAAACACTTTTATGCATTATGTTTTTTGAATTAGCAACAGGCTTTCCCCTTTTTTTTTTTTTTTTTTTAAACACATTTTTGTTTTGTATCTAGATGTGACTTGAAAAAGATATGTAGAGATTCAAAGGCAAAACAAAGGGTTTGTAACAACAGTTCAGGTAATCTGAAGAGCATCAGTATTGTATGTAATGAACATAATTGCTAAAAACTAATATCCTATATGTTAATGAAGTTTCTGCTGTCTCTTAAATAACCATAGCCATTTACAGATAATGATTATTCAGAGACAATTGTCCAATGATTTTTAGTTAGCTTAAACAATGGTATTTGTCAGTTTATACAATTGTCTGTTCATTAGACCTGCTAGAAAAGGTTTTGTCATATGAATATTCTTTGCTGTTGCCTGATTTCTTTTATCAGCATTTCACTACATTCTTTCTTGCCTTTTCTAGAGTGACACTAATGGCACTTACATGTTCTAAAGTTTGTGTTTGATTTGAAACTGGTCAGTATTTTAGGTTTTTTTTTTTTTCTTTTTTTTAAGTGTACTTCAGATGTTGGTATTCTTCATGTATTTGTATTTGTTACAAGTCTCACTTTGTTTTTTTGAAATTTTGTGTTGTCTTATGGTCTGATTCAGACATCTTCCTCTTAAAGGAGGAAAATACTTTATCAGCTTCCTGAAAATTTTATTTTAATTTTTAGACAAAACAATCACCTGAATTTGCACAAGGACAGTTTATTTCAGATCATGCTCCTTATATATTGCACTTATGGTACAGTATTTGCTATACTAGGTTGCATCTCCTGTCAGTGATGGTATTGACTGGTATTATTTGGCCACCACCTCCCACTGTTCAATCCCTTGTCCTTGAGGTTTGGTATTGTACTTTCCTGTCATGACAGTTGTGTGGGAAACGTTCTGTATTTTAACTTGGAGTCTTCTTCTCTGGAGATTTTCCAAACCCGCTTGGACGCAGTCCTGTGCCATGTGCTCTAGGTGACCCTGGCGTGTGCAGGGGGGTTGGACTAGATGATCTCTAGAGGTCCCTTCCAACCTTAAGCATTCTACGTGGGACAGCATGTCTATGTGGGAACTCTGTCCAGATTTTTTTCTTCTTCTTTCCTTCCTCCTTTTTTTTTTTTATATATATATATGCATTGAACTTGGAAAATTAGATTGTTCTCAAACACATTTCTAAATGATCTTCTCTGACCTGAATTTTCACAAGGTTGCCTTTCAAGTTAAGAAATTCATATGCAGAAAGCATACTGTCAAGAAAAATGAACAATTAAAAATCCTTTAAAATCTTTAAAAAATCTTCTCAAGCACAAAATTATTGGCCTGGCAATTTATTAATTCTTTCTGCACCTCCCCATTAACTCCACTTTAAGTGTGACATTTTTGCTCTTGGTTCTTAAATAAACCACCATGCAAAATAAAAAGTTTTAATATTTTCTGTGCAGACACCTATCCCTGATTTTTCTGCAATGTTCTATCAGCAAGTACAATGGTCTATTCATAATAAAATTTTACCCAAGCATGAATAATTACGTATGTTTTGTAAATTAAAAATCATGCTTAAAACATGACAAGTAGCAAATATTAGTGTAACTACATATTTTTTATTTCATTTACAAGGTGGGGTTACAAATATTAACTGAATAGCATCAGTAAAATCAGCAAAAGTATAGTTTTGTGGATGAATTAATGCTGCTTTGTAGGACATGCAGTATGGCTGCTTGGACTACTTTTCATTGGATTATCTTTTCAATTTTCTGTGAGGTCACCTTTTAAAACACCTATTTATTCATTGGAAGTGGAGGTGTATTATTCCTTTTAACAAAAGGAATTTATGAGAATTTTTCCTGGGCAATCACAGATGCCGAAGTGGGGTCAGTATAGTGTGAAGTACTGACTAATATAACATCTATAATGGCATAAAATTACAGGTTATTTCCTCTTGCCTTTTAAAAGGTCTTTGTATTAATTTTACTATTAATGTAGGTTTAAAACCATACTCTATTGTGTATCTATATAGATCCTTATGGAAATTATGCCTGAGGAAAGGACTCTTCTATAAGAAATGTTCAGTGAAGAAGAATGTTGCAAGGATAGTTCCTGGGCTTTTGTAATGGGCTCAGTGTGCTAGGAAGACAGATATATCTCTGCAGAGCCACTAACAGTTATAAGCCTTTATTGGGTGACTTGATTAAACATTAAAAAAAGAGAGAGAGAGAGAGAAAAAAAAAAAAAAAAAAGGAAATCTGCTTTAGTGGGACCTTTCAGAGTTCGTGATACATCAAAACTTATGCGTTTTCATGCCTAATATACCTTAAATACAGATCAGCAAATTTGACCCTTTCAAAAAGATTGCTATAATCTAGTATCATGAATTATTTTCAGGAAGGTATTGATTAGAATATGCATATTAGTTGCATTAAATGAAATTCATTTGATTAAAGCAATGTTGATATGAGGTAGTATTGATGTAGTATTCCTTTATATTATTTTTCAAGAGGAGGTTAAGTTTATTATGCAAAGAAAGCTTGCTGAAAGTAAGATTTGTATGTGTATTTTTACGTATGTGTAGCTCTGATGTGCTAAGGCTTCTTAAAACCTGGAAGGCTGAAGGCCAAGAAAGAGCTGAGAAGTGAGAGACCAATTTAGCAAATCTGTGTCACTTGTAACCCTTCAGTCTGATTTGGGAGGAAGGGAGGTTTTGACTAATTTGTCGCTAAGCTTTTTGGGCATGCTTAGTTGGACCTAAGTAAGTGAGGTGTTTGCTACTTCTTGTCCTAGAAGTCAGAAAATACTTTTTTATATGGAAGTTGGACTGCATTCTATTTATTTATTTTTTAAAAAAACAAAACAGAACAAATCACTCAAGTATTCTAATACTGTAAGACTTTGTACAACGCATTTGTAAACCAGCGATTTGTAGAAATCAGATTACTGCTTGGAAAAAAAATCTAGGAATACTCTGTTACTCAAGGACAAGTGTAGACTGAATGAGAGAAGGCTCAATTGTTTGCCATTGCTGAAAATGTAATGAATGTTGATACTTTGGTCATGTGCTTTGCTCTATTCAGTGCACAAAATAAACGCAAGGAAAAAGAAATTTAGAAAAAGCTGTTGCATGTGCACCTTGTATACAATAAAATGTCTTTTTTATATTTATAAATGCTCCCACTTTTCAGGGTCTGGGCTTTGGTTTATCAGGTGGGAAATGGAAAAACTAAGTAGTGGGGAGATGTGGGAAGTATTGATCTCCTTGTAACCAAATGGCCAAGTTCTAGATTTCACTAAGTTCAAGTCCAGAAAAGAAATGCATTGATGTAAATAGACTTTCTGGCCATGAGAGAAGGATCATGATGGTATGCAGCTTCATTTGTCAGTTCCTTTAAAAAAAAAATTGTGAAGGTGTGCTGCAGAAATAGCAATGTAGCCTTAAACTGGCAAGTTTGTCTTGTGAAGCATGAAAGTGTCAAGGAGTTAAAGCAGTTAATGGATCTGTAAAAAGGCAGAAGACTGAACAAAACAGTGCAGTGTTTTTGAACCCAGACTTTGCTCTGAGATATGCTTGTGTAAATGGCATAAATATGTTGAAAGATTGCTGGAAAACACATGGCCATAGCTCAGAAATAATTATATATTTGAAAGTTTTGTTGGAAACCAGCCCTTTAAGAGCACAAACCTACAAAGGTGCATTTGAGCTGGATGCAGGGAAAAATGCTCACAACTGCTGTGCAATTTAAATTAATCCTATGCATAGTGAGTCTCTTCTGAGCAACTACAAATAGATGCAGTGTATAAATAGGAGAATAATTCACAGGGTGCAAGTGGGTTTTGGGATCAAGGTTTTCTTTTAGTATATTGTTAGTATTTAAGGCCAACTAATCTGTTAGTACTTTAGGGCTTTAAAAAGACCTCTTCAGTCAGCAGAAGTCCAACAGAGTTTTTGAAGTAAGCTTAATGTAGTTTTTCATCTATATTTGTATTTATATAATTTTTAGCAACATTTCAGCTGTAGCTGGCACTGACATTGTCTTGAGCTAATTTACATGGCTTAGTATAGAAAGTATTAAAGGCTTAAGGATTGGTAATTTTTTTTAATACTAAAATTTACATTTGCTTGTTAAGCAGAAAACTAAAGAATTTGAATGTAATGAATGTAATGTGTTTTGGGAACCATAAATATATACCACAATAATTAATTCCATGCCTAAAAATAAGAATAATACATAGCATTAAAATATCAATGATTGAGACATTTTCAAATCTTAAAATATGCTTTTATAGCTTTGAATATGATCATTCCAACTTCACTGTTGGCTTTTTACTGTTTCCCCAGTATCCACAAAATTATTGTTACATATTGTGTCTAACAAATATTTCGAGGAATAAAATATAGTTGGCTCTATGGCTTCCCTTTGGACTTTTATATTGATAATGAAAATCCATTTTTGCTGGTACTGCACAATGCAACCTTAAAAATTCTCAGTAATGCATCTATTGACATAATAAAGTTATTTCTTTTTGTGAATTTCATAGTCCTTTTTAATTTAAAACCAGAAGTATATTCTGACTGTAAATAAATTTGGTAATTGTGTGAAGACTACAGTTTTATGCAATTTTTCTTCCTTTGGTTTCTCTGAGCATTCAGAGTAATTTGTTGCTTGACCTAAGTTTATCATTCTTACTTTTTGCTGGGGAATATGTGTGGTTATGCATTTAAAATACCATAGTGCACATATTGTGGGTGTTATTTTCTTGTGATTAGAACCTTTGGATTTGCTGGTTTTTTTTCAATGCTTTTTGAGACATGAATATTTTGCATAAGGAGGTTTTTAAAGAATCTTCAGACTTCCCTGTTCAATTTGAGGCAATAAGCTTCACTTTGAAACCAGTACTGTCCTGTAATCCTGAAACGTAATTAGAAAAGGAATCTGGTTAGCCAGTTGCCAAGAGCTACAGTAGTGGGCTAGAGCTTTCAAAGCAATTTAAGAGGGTTGTGTGTCAGTGGAAACTGAACTGCTGGTCATTTGTGTTACCTTGGAAATCCCAGCAAGACCCTGTTTTCTTTGTCTCTGTCTTTCTTTTTTCCCAGTTGCCAAATATTTACTAAGCTCTTAGTGAAAGCTAGAAGCAAACAAATTTGTGATACATTGGTCTAAATAGGGAGTGATTCTTCAATCGAAATCTTTCCAACATTTGAAGAGATCTGATGAGCTGGAAATGAGTAACTTGGCTTTCAACTATTTCTTATTATCTATCCTATATTTAAATCTAAATGGGTGTTCTGCATATGCAGACTAGGTGTTTTCTTAGTTTAGCTTGAATTTACCTATATAAAAAATGCTGAACCTCAAAATTCAAGTTGTGGCAAGTATCATGCTATTTAGTTTCTGTGTTTTCTTTTTCCAGCATTATTTATCTTGTTGATCCTTAGTGGAATTTGTCTAACACATTCCCTGTACTTGGTTACTGACAAATTAACTGAAGTTCAGTTCTCCTTCAGGTAGGAGAAGCTAAAAATGATCAAAATATTCTTGTTTTTATGAAATAACTGTTATATGTTGACTTTTTCAGCAGTGCTACTTGGATCAGGAGGTTAACAGGCTCTCCCCCATCTTGTTTCTGATTTTCTCAAGGCAAAGGCTTCCTCTGGCCTCATCAGCCTTGAAGAGCCTGGCATGACTTAATTTGTATTTCCACCAAAAATTATAATTCTCTTACAGAATTCTCTCACTGAAACTTACAGTTTCTGTGAATAATTAAGAAAGCTGTAAGAAAAAGCTTAAATAGTCCTAAGTTTGTTTTTGTCTGATCTGCATTCCCACCATTTTAGACTAGAAAATATTCTGATGGTAACAATATAAAATAGTTTAAGAAGTCTGTTTCATGATAAATTGTTCAGCGAGACAGATTGTGCTGTAATGATACCAGTTTAATGAAAGGCTAAAAATACGAGAAGGATCATTAAAATCTGTCAAACTTATTAATTGTAATCATATCTTTTTATAGCAGAGTTGCTTAGCACAAAATTAATTCTTGCCTACTGGAGGAATGATGTACATAGTGCAGTTTTCTGTACTTAAAAAACAAAAACTAGTAAATTAATTGTAATATAAGCAGATCTTAGTAGACAGATGATAGAAGAAGGAACACTACTAAAAGGTAACATGCTGTTTACTAAAATATAGGAAAATGATTGCTTTATGAAAATTTTAGCATAAACAGATACAATGTTATGAATTGATTGAGATCAATTGAGATATTTATTATCATCACATACCTAAACGTCCCATCTGTCTTTGTCATAGGCCTTATATTTACCCTAAGCAAAGTAGAATTGATTTTTGTTTGCTTTTTTTTTCTGAGGAGGGGTAAGATTACATTAAGTGTCTAATACAACAATGTGTTTTGCAGTCATGCAGACTCTTGCTGTTTGTAAAATTAACACACACTTCTGGAGACTGGGATTTCCAAATTGAGAAAAACTTTGATTTGTTTTTGATTGTTGCTTATTTTTGCTCTGAGCATTTTTATTCTAGATATATAAATTTAAGCACAAAGCTTTCCATTTTACTATTGCATGCTAACTCCAAAGTTATTTCTCTGTCTTCTTTAGCCATGTAAAGTCATTGTGGCTTGCTTGATGTAGAGCTGTTTGCTTTGAATGAATTTCTGGTTCTGATGGTATAGGACTGGTCTCTTGAAACACAGAATACTTGGTAACTCAGGTTAATACAAATTTACAGTTGCATGAAAAAGTTCTGGAGATGCAAGATATGTTCAGTTCTCTAAGATGAAAGGAGTGCACCAGGAATTAGGCCATCAGCTGCTAGTTAGTGCTCTCTAGAAAGAGTACCACGTATGGACGTCACAGTCATTGACTGATGCAGTCATGCGCTCTACTTGCGATGTTTTTTGGACCAGATGATACTGGAGAAATGTGGGGAAAAGCTGAGCAAAACCAAACAATTTTAAAGAATAAGCTTTAAATTGTACTTAAGCATAATTTAGAGTATGTTTTATATATGAGGAAACACTTGCATTTATTCTCTCACTTCCATAGACTCTGAAAACTCTGATGATGATAGCAATGATATAAAAAGTCTCTGTGTGTCATTAACTTGTCAACAGGCAACATGGATGCTGGTTGTTCAGTGTGAAGTAAATTTGTATCATTCTTTTCTATGAATTTTGTCATGAAATGCCATGTGTTATTGCAGGAATTTGTATTGTAATTTAGCAGGAAACTGGTTAGAAAAAACAGTTATTTCATGTTAAAGTACATTTAATATGAATTTATTTTGTTATGCTTATAGTTTAACAAAACAAGCAACACATTTTTCCAGGATTATCATCTTTAACTTGCCCTTGTTTTCTCCAGGACAGAGTAGATTAATATAGCACATACAAAGTCTTTAATGCATATATTGCATGAGCCAAAATATCAAATTACTTTTCTTGGTTCACATAGGGTGATGTAGCGTGCTGCTGTTTGCACTGGGAAATGCAAATGAATGACACCTCAGGTGAGCTCGTTGAACTGTGGAGAAGACACAAGAAAACTAAACAACTTCCCACAAATTCTTAGTGCAGCTGTAAAGCACTCAAATAATGAGCTCAAACCATAGTCTGGAAAATATTCATTAAGCTTAATAGTATTTTTGTGGTTAATTTGTAAATTAAAAATTATATGCAATTGATGTTTTTCAGGGTTTTCCAGGACCTGGACAATATGAAATAGAAAGTCAATTTCAGCAGAGTGAAAACGTGGTGCAACAGGGGAGAATATTTCTACATGCTCCTTTTCTTTCACAGTCCAAAGTAAGATCCCCATACTTTTTCTTCCTCTTGATGTATTCTAATAACACGATTAGTAAAACAATAAGGTAACTGACAAGAAATAATAATTGTATGATTCTGTGATTGCTTAATTATTTCTGTGTGTTTCTGCACTACTTAGTCTAATGGTTGATGACTGAGACGTACATGAACACAGCCCAGACAAATGTTTCAATGGGCTCAAACAATGTGAAGTGAGAGTGTGTGCTTATGAAAAAGGTGGTGTGGCTCGAAAGCTCCTGATCAGTGATTATAGATTTTATTCATGTAATGCTTAACGCTTAGGTGTGTGCTCTAAAAGGATGATTGTGGAAACAAGTGAAATCTTTTTTCAAGTGTGCATTTCAAAAATAAGAGCCTGACATTATGCATTACAGTCAATCTTTGAAGAAATCTTTCCTTCTTTCCTTTCCTTCCATGATTGCTCCAAAGGCCTCTCTTTCTCTCTCTTTTTTTTTCTTTTTTTTTTCTTTTTTAATCTCTCTTTGTTATTTTAAGAAGCATTTAGAACAAAAACTAATTTTGTATCTATCAAGTAGATTATCTTTCTGTCTTTTGTATTATTAGGTATTCTGTATTATCTGTATTCTGAAATTACCTCCAGTGTTCATTAGGACAGACATGCATATTAGACGTTCTGGTAATTTTACTCTCTGCATTCAGCTTTCTGAAGGTGCAGACCTACCTTGTAGCTTGATTTTTAACTTAGGTGTGATAGTTGTAATATGGTCGGCTACTTCCTTGACCGTTGTCTGTAATTTAGTCACTCCAGGTAAGAATGTTAAGTGCCACAGGTATTGGAAGCATTTTTGAATGAGCCCTTAGAACAATATCCTTCATGTCCTTCATGCACAGCAGATAAAGAATTGTCTCTACCATGGTTTATTCTCCCAATATTTCCCATTCTTTTTCCCTTTATTGTTCTGCTATATGTGCTAGCTGGCTGGTGGTATGGCTGCATGTAACTTTTGGAGCATAAAATAACCCTCAAATTCTGCACTGTTGTATACAACATGCTCAGTACATAAAGACAGCAATGATGAAAACTGATTAAAAAAAAAAAGGGGGATATAATTTTTCAAAGAAGGCAAGTCTTTTAAAACATACCTATATCAACATCTTGAATGCAAGATCTGACTGAATAAGCATCTTATTGATTGTTAGCTATTCACATGGCTATGTATTTGAGCACACGTGTACCATTTGTACAAACAAATTCACAGTTAATACATCAGAGTTGAAAATCACTCCTATGTGATCAGAAATATTCAAGGTGGTGGCTGTCACTGTTTCTGAGTTATCTTCATTATGAAAGAGAGAAAGATCGTAAATATACTGAAGTAAGCACTTAATGCAGTTTCTGAATGTCCTGTAGGCTGTCAGTGGCATATTTTTACCTTGTGTTTTACTAGAGATTTCTACCTGTGAGATCAATTACACCAGCTCCTGGCACCTATAATGAAACACACATGGCTCTTGAGTCCTTGAATAGAACATCGGGAGTGAAAAAGATCCCGTTTGGTCAAAGTGCTGTTCGGTGTACTCAAGACTTCAGGGTAGAAAAAACACCAGGTTTGCAATTAATCCAAATACTGCTGATATTCAGATTATATAACTTTAATATTAGTAGGGTAGATATTGTGGAACATGAGTAATTAATCATGTAACTAAAATACAGTAAATATGAAATTAATTTGAAATTAAAAAGCTCTAAGAATTAGAGAAAATATACCTATCAGAGACTTAGTTATTTATACTAGACTTCGGCCAAAAAGATCCAAATGTGGTCCTCAACTCACCAATTTGGGGGGATTTCTAAAAATATGAACACAACTTATCTATGATAAATATGAACTAATTTATAATAGTATTGTTTGTTTGTTTATTTCATTCAAAGGATTCCTAGCTAATGAAAAAGCAATGTAAATGACATCTGTGGATGTTGGTTCTCCACCTCTCTCTTTTCCCCTATCTCCCCTCCCCTACCCAGCTAATTTTGGACTAGTATTAAATAAGGCTATTTCTTATAGCCTTATTCAAGGCTTATTATTCAAATAAGGCTATGTATAAAAAATACACACTCTATAGCTGTCTATCAACAAAACAACTAAGATCTTTTTTATGGAAATTGTGATTTTTGCTGAGGTCAATATGTACTCTATTAATTACGTTTTCACACTGTTGGCAAGATTATATCTCACAATAGCTTAGTAGTGATACATATCTTAATTTATTATCCTCATTCTAGTGCTTTAGGAAATGTAGACATACATTGACTTTCTTCTAAATGTTGTTCAGGGTAAATTGTACCTGCTGTGAAATGATTTTATTTCTCTGACTTTTCTTAGATATTCTCGTTCTTGCCTTTCAAATGTTCTGTGAGCAGAATGCAATACCCCACTCATGGTCCTGTGATAATAGTAATAGTCAGATATTCAGGTGTATATAGAGAGAATAGTACATGCTGAAATTACATCTGTGCCTAGCACTTCAATTTAT
Organism: Tinamus guttatus; assembly: GCF_000705375.1. The sequence goes on along the minus strand of NW_010577544.1, from coordinate 220,935 downwards.
TTGAATAGCTAAATAATATTACCTTTGTTATTGCCTTTATAGAGCTATACTCTAGTTGAGAATGTGTTAAACAGTTCAGTATTCTATCTGCAGACATTGGTCTACTTTATATGTCTGCAGTTTGAACATATTAATGAAAGGGCAAGTGGTGGAAAGTATCTCCAAAAGGCAAGTCCATGTAGCACACTGCTCGATAGTTGGTGCCTGGTTATGTAAAGCGAAGTGTTGCCATAGAGTTTCTTCTCAGCAAACTGGTGTCAGCAAGCACTTTGAACAAGCACTTTTTTGCATTTGCTTCTCTTTGTTTCATTTCCACTTTATGCCAATCTTATGCAACACAGGTTTCTGGGAAGATCACCTTTTGCCTCCAATGCCTTATGTGGTTGTGTTTTATTCCCTGACTGATGGCCAGTTGTCTGTGCCATCTAGGTGAGGGATGGACACCCCTCTCCTACTTTCTCAGCCAGCCACTTAAGTCCTGCACCAAAAAGGAGGAGATATTCAGAAATAATACAGTGTTATTCCCATATCTCTTTGCTCAGATCATGAATGTGAAGTGTTGCCCTTAGCACTTCTTACACTCTCAGTGTCACATTGTAGGAACAAGCCGTTATCATAAAAGACTGATCAGTGTTTCTTTTTTCTTTTGTTTAACTTTTTGCTTTGGGGTGTTTGCTCTGAGCCTTGGTTGCTAGTGATAATTACTGAGATGCAGGAGACAACATATTTAAATTTTTGACATAACTCTTGTATGATTCTTCTGAGTAATGCTGAAGACAAATTTAGAAGATGATGCTGATTCTATTTTTATCAACGCTGCTGAGAATAAGTCTGAACCCCCTGCCTTTACCATTGGCAGACGTTAATTTTGAAATAGTTTTTCAGTTCAGCTGTCAACATATTACTGGTAATCCCTTAAAGTATACCTGGAAGCCATATGCTTCTCCTCTTCCACTGATACACATAGCTGTGTACCACATTATGTGTCTCAATTCTCAGTGCAGTCATTAGAGATTACGCAGTACATGTTGCCTCATTACTATCCTGTGACGAGCTGTCTACATCTTTTATCAGGTCCCTCTCATATAAGCCTGCTTTGACACACAGAAAATTCTCCATTGTTGTTCATTTCTCCTTTACCAATGGGGAACGGGGCAGCTGGCAGTTTACACAACAGTTGTCGTTTTCATAATGAAAAAGAGGAAGGCAGCCCATGCTGGACTTGGACCTATGGTGTGTTAGTGTACCTATGAATTCAATGGCAGCACAAACCTTTAAATCTCCAGACACCTTGCAGACAATGAAAGACTCGATTCAGCACTTGCTTGGTTATTGTATCCCCATGATGAAGACTTTTATGTCTCTTAGACATGCTAATAAAATTGTTAGGATGCGTTGTTAAAGGCTTACAAAATTGTCTTCAGTTTTGTTACTGAAAAAATCCCTCACTGTGCAAGTAGTTAGTCACCTTCTTGGTAGAAAGTTGTATTCAGTATCTATAGATAAATTATTATTCATTTCCTCTGCCAAATACCAGATACAATATGAATATGTTCAACAGTACACACCATGCATTTTGGGAATACAACTGTAATCATTATACAGATAGAAACTTTTCACCCAACTAGTATCTAAACTGAGAGTATTTTGTTGTTAATAAAATCACAGAACAGTTTTGAAGGTGTATAAGTAGTTATGCTATTGAAAAGTTTTATTATAAAAGAAAACTTTGTTGAAGGCTGACAGAAATGTTTTGACTTTTTTCAGGCCCTGCATTTTATAACATTCTGAACCATAGTATTGAAAATGAAAGTATAAAAAGCATGTATTTGGCCTATATAAAAAGAGCTGCTTTTGGATCTTCAGCTCCTCGATGTCTGCGCCTTCATGAAGAGGAAGAATTTTGTACTCCTGGCCCTGCTGATTATCAGGTAACTTAAAAAAAATATCTTGTAAAAAGAAAGCAAAGAAAGGTTTGTAGGAAAAAAATAAAAATAAAAAAAAGCCTGAGAATTTTGAAAGTTATAGGCATGTATACTTGCATATGTGTATATAGGTAAGAATGTATACATGTATATAGACAATCAGTAATATTTTTGAAAAATTATTTATATCTTGTAAAGAAGAGAGGTTACCAATGAAGAGGAAGTGATATCCTGAGTATGCCCAAAAGAATGTCTAAACTTTTCTGCTCTTTTGTAGAATTTATGAATTTATTTTTAGAAGTTTAAATAAATAAAGAAGTACTTTTGACATACTTTGTCATTCAAAGCAGAGCATATTTTAATTGCAATTACAATAATTTTTTTTTCTGAGCAATTAAATTAAAAGGACAACATGATTTGGAAAAGTAATGCAACTATCATGGAACAAATGGAGAAAAATTAATGAGAGTCATGAGTTATCATGAGTTAGTTTACCACTTCTTTTTAGACTAAGAAGCTCTGAGACAGCCACCTTAAATTTTGATTTTCTGCTGTTTGTCACTACTTCTCTATCTATAATTGAAAATAATAACCCCTTTAAAAATATATTTTGCTACTTTCTCAATGTGTCATAGTTCTATGACTTACTGCAACCTGCTTTTTTTTTCCCCTAAATAATCATCTATTGAAGGGAATATTTAATAACACGATTAATTCTAAGCATTGCAAAATCACATTGATATATCTCCATGTTTATATGCTACTTTGAATGGCATCTCAAAGTGAAATATATTATGTGATTATATTTACATATGAATAGCCTGTGATTTTTGAAAATATATAAAATCAAATTGTTAGTTCTTGTGCCCTAATATCTCACTAACAGCAAAGAGAATAATGATCACTCTTCAGTGCTATTTTTGAATACTTAAATCTGTTTTGATTTGAATATCAAGTGCAAAGATATAAATTAGTAGGCTAACAATAATATTGCAGTTGTGAGTAGAAAGTGGCCAAATCGAAAGGACAAATATCACAATAATTAGATAAAGAGATAGGCTGAAAGTCTGTGGGAATTCTTTGAAACTCTGTAGTTTTTTATTGCAGGAATATCTGAGAATCATCATAAAAGGAGAGGATGCAGATTGCCAAATAAAGGTGTCAGGATACATTTTTCTCTGCATTGCAAAAATGCAAATGAGTGTTCCCCCAGATGTTAATCAGACAAACTAGACTGTTCATGTATCTTATTACAATTATTTCTAATTATATTTACAGATGACAGTTTTTAAGTGAAGGGTGGGACAGTACATGGAAGACAGTTCATGTTGCCATATATATATATAAAACCAGTTGTTAGCGAAGATTGATACCTCTCCATTTTGAAAAGTGTTTATGTAGGTTTTCATGATGACAGAGCATATACATTTAAGGTGCATATGCACATAAACATGAGATTGTAGTGATTAAAGTAGACTGAGAAGATATTCTGATAGTTATCTACATATGCCCTTGGGTAAAAAAAAAAAAATTTCTTTAAGCCAAAAGTATGCCTTCAAAATTAAAGAGAGTAAAATATCTGCTGTTAACACTTCAAAATGTCACTATGGGGAAATATTATTCAATATTATCAAAATATTTAAATATTTGCATATATTTTCACATGAAGCAATGCCAGAATTACTATTTTTTCACTGAAATATTTCTATAGGAACTGTTTGGAAAAAGATGTTGTGAGCAGCAGGAGAAAATGCCCGCAGGAAGATCCATGCTTGTAAATTAATTCCACTTTTCACCACCATGGGTGTATATCTCTGGCCAGATCAGGCCCTGCAGGTCCACTGTCTTTGATCTACTGCCATCATGGTTCTGTTTTTTTACAATGAACTTATGAGCTTGTAGACTCATGAATCTGTCCAGTTTGCTCCAAGTTCTCTCTCCTGACTGCAGGGTTTCTTTTGTGGTATATTTCTTGCAGACTACATCTGCTTGGATGAAGTCCTGTGCCACGTGCTCTAGGTGACCCTGTGTGTGCAGGGGGGTTGGACTAGATGATCTCTAGAGATCCCTTCCAACCTTAAGCATTCTATGATTCTGTGAAAGAGCGCACATCCTGCAGAGGTCTGTGGGAGACCAGAGCCCCTCAGGGCTGCAGAGACACAGGCTCGGTAGAGGGGACAAGGGCACCTGCAATGGCACCAGATCTCCATGACCCTGTGACTACATTCCACTCCAAATCACTTTTCTTAAAAAAGACCACATACAAAATCTTCTCAAAAGACTAGTAAGTCAAAAGATACACCACCAAAAGCAAAAGAACTAAGCACTATCCAGGATAGCCTTGAAAAACAAA
>NW_010577544.1:140858-216625 GCF_000705375.1 Tinamus guttatus | reverse complement strand
TGACTAAACACCTCCTCCTTTACATTCTTTTCAAGGTTTATTTCTTGTTTCATTTTGATGGACATTTTTCATATTCAGGTGCACATGATTAAAAAAGGTATATTTTTATATCTTGCACAGAGCTAAGTGGCCCAAAACACCTGGGACAGCAATTGCTCGCCCTATATTCAGAGCCATTTCTGCTAGGAGATGTTGAGCTCTCTTGTCTGCTGCCTCTTGTTCTGCTCAGTTCCCTTCCACCCCAGATTCCAGGGTGCTGCAGTCACGAGGTCTGAAAGCTGTCTGCAGGCTGGACATGGCTGAACAGAGGTTCCTGCAGGTTTTGGGGCTGAGGGAACTGACAAAGAAAGGAGCTGTTGGTTGGAGCAGCCAGAAGAGTGTTGTGGTGGCTGCCAACTATTGGGTGTTGAGGTGGGCTCAGTGGTGAGCGCTTCCTCCTGCGGTGGCAACAACTGCCTGCACTGTGCGGCTGTGGGCGAGTGCGGCGTGATGCCCACTGCCCTCCCTGGCAGCCGGGTTTGGTGTGTGAGCCTGTGTCCAGGTGAGTCGTTGTGCCCAGTGCAGCCAGGACCCGCAGTGGGAGGCGGATTAATCCCTGCAGGACAGTCTGCATGGGGCAAGGGCAGCCCCCAAGCGCTCCATGCTGCCTCTGCCCACTACAGGGTTAGCTGTGGCCAGGCCAGTGGGGAGGAGGGCTGGGTCCCTCTGTGACACGGGCTGTGCTCACAGGGGACATCCCGTGTCACAGGCACAGCAGTCAGAGCGCACGCTCTGATCTTTCCTCACAGGTCGCGACGAGCCTCGGAGAGCCCATGCGCTGGGACTGCTCTCGGCTCTGCTCTGTTGCGAGAAGCCCACAACCCTGAGCGGGAACCAGCGAGGGGTCGCAGGAGTAGCGCAGGGCTGCAGTGATGTGTGCAGGAGGAGCAGGAGAGGAGCTGTTTCCTCATCACCTCCTGTTTGCTCATTATCCAGAGCAAAGAAACTTGCATGGAGTTCTGAGATGCTGGCCACAGCAGGTCCTGTGGGCAGCGAATGCCAACGCTGCCAACACAGGGTAAGGCCTTCGGGAGTTCTTTCTCAGAAACTCTTGCAGAGATCATGAACTGTGAACATGGCTGTTGAAAGCTGCAATTGGGGTATTGTGTACAGTTTTGGGCTCCCCAGTACAAGAAGGACTTGCAGCTTCTAGAGAGGGTCCAGCGGAGAGCCATGAAGGATGATTAAGGGACTGAAGCATCTATCTTATGAGGAAAGACCAAGCAAACTGGGCCTGTTCAGTCTGGAGAAAAGAAGGCTAAGAGGAGATTTGATTAACATGTTCAAGTACCAGAGGGGTGATTGTAGGAAGGATGGGGTCAGGCTCTTCTCCGTGGTGCCCGGTGACAGGACAAGGGGTAACAGGTGTAAGTTGAGACACAGGAAGTTTCACCTCCGTATGAAGAACTTCTCTCCTGTGAAGAGATGGGGTCAGGCTCTTCTCCGTGGTGCCCGGTGACAGGACAAGGGGTAACAGGTGTAAGTTGAGACACAGGAAGTTTCACCTCCGTATGAAGAACTTCTCTCCTGTGAAGATGGCAGAGCCCTGGAACAGGCTGCCACAGAGGCTGTGGAATCTCCATCTCTGGAGATCTTCATAACCTGCCCGAATGTCACCCTGTGCCACGTGCTCTAGGGGACCCTGCTGGAGCAGGGGGGTTGGACTAGATGATCTCTAAAGGTCCCTTTCAACCTTAACCATTCTGTGATTCTGTATTTAGGAACAACTCTGTATATCACATACCAAGTCATATGAGAAGTTCTATACATGGGCATTGGTCATTACAATTCCTACATTAATATTGTGTTGTATACCTAGAGACAGAGAGATAAAGGAGACATAAACTCCGGATTCAGGAAATCATCCCAGTTCAGTTAAGCTAATATTCATATGCCATTGAGGCTGAAAAATATTAGGAAGAGACATACAGTTAAGTGTCTACTTGCTTGTTTTCCTCAGCTATGATGATATATTGGCATATACAATGAATACAACATCTATTTTCCCCCCCCCTTTTTTTTTAGTGTTTTAGACTTTTTCTGATTCTTGTGCAACTTGCTAATTAACTTGCTTTAATTATCTTGCTAATAAAATATGCAAGATAAGGAATATATCTAAACTGACATAAAATCAGTTAATATGATTTGTGTTCATTTCATAATTTGTGTTTCTTCATAATGTAAAACTTACCTGATAAAGAACATGCGAAGCTGGTAGCATACACTGAAATTGACTTTAGATCAGTAATTCTAAGGTCAACACAATTAAAGTGCTTTAAATCCATAAAAGACAATTTTAAGTGAGAGGACTTTTCTTGAAGACTAATATCTCTGTTCTGGAATTTTCAGGTCAATAAAAGTACTGAAAAACCACACAAACCCCAGAAATCTTTACCTTGCATCTTAACAAGAGAAAAAAGACCCACAGTTGCTATGGTAAGAAAACTTCCCAGATTGCTCTAATATCTATATTTTATTATACCTCTATTATTTTTAAATTTTTGAGTGAAAAAGGTTTGGTGGTGCCAAAATTTTGGACATCTTAGCGCCTTAGCTGAATCAAACAATCGCCCTCAAAGAAAGCCTGAGTTTGATTTTCTATGTGGTCTGCACATTAAGATCTATTAGAATAGGATGTTGCAGAATGCACGAAACTGAAATGTAATGTTTTAATAGGATTTTCCCTTCTTTTTTGTAATATTTGTGGAGGTCTTTTTTTAAATACAGTTGTACACTGATTGGGTTTTTATGCAGTTTGATCCTAAGTTCGTAACAATCGTTAATTTAGAATGTAGCATTCTTGCATGGCATTGCATTTCCTAAGGCTTCCATTCTGCAGCCTTTTCACTTGCCTCAATTTAGTCACTGCAGGCTATCTCCTCATCTTCTCAATTCAATTCAAACAATTATCTACATGATTAAAATATATTAAACATCTTTATATCCTGTATTATACCCTACTAGTCTTTTGCCCCTCTTCTTTCCCTTGCCCAGCAAGGTTTTGAGACAGCTTTTCTTTTTTTTTTTAATATTTATTTTTCTCCCTCTCTCTCTCTTTTTTTTTTTTTCCTTTTTCCTTTTTTCTTCTTATTAACTACTAATCAGCAACTTAAAAAGACTTTTTGTCACTAGGGTATCACATCTCATTTCCCCTGCCCACTCTGCTTCCTGGTTCCCACTTGCCTCTTGGTTCATGGAGTCCCATTGCCTGGGGGCTAATGCAGCTGAGAGCCTCTCTTTGGGCCCCCTCTTGCCCTAGCTGGCCTTTGCTAGGACTCTGCCTTTCGTCACCAACTCCTTCTTTATTTGTCTCTGTGTTTATTCTTCTTTTCTTGAAGCATTACAGTAGACTAAAGTAGTAGTAAACCATGTTGTGTTCTCCCTATCGTTTTACATTTATTTTTAACTGGTTTATCAGCCAGCATAGTAGAATATTTTGTAATTTTCTGGTTTACTTCCTATGAAGTAGGAAGTAAAGTATGAAGTTTCCTGCCTATTAAAAAAAAAAAAAAAGGAGGAATATGGGGTATGTTTTGTTAGTGCCTCCATTTTTTATATAGTTTTTAATTATGTATAATCTGTTTCTTGTGAATTCTATTACTCATTTATGAGTTTCTTGTAGAGTTTATTGTAGAGGTTTTTTTTTCCCTTTGGCTGAGATCACCATACAGCAAGGTGTCTAATTCTGGTGTGCTTAAGCTGTTAGTATTTTGTTCTGTGAATTTCTTCTGTAAACTCTTTGCCATGCACGTGTTCATTTTATTGTTTCCCTACCATGCAGTGCGTGTTTTACATGGGCTTTCAGGTTACCTGAACATTGACTCAGGTGACCCATGCATACTTAACACTCAGAACAGGAAGTTTTGTTGTCTCCTGGGGTGCTGCTTTTGTTTGCAGGGTTTCTTCTGTAATTTGAGTACACTGTGTTTAAGTACCATCTATTATGTTATTATGGATTTTGATATCTGCTTGAGAACTTCTCTTTTATTTTACAGTGGGCAATATGATGGGCAATATACCCATCTACCTTGAACTTAGTGTTAATGTAGCGCATTGCTTGGCCTCACTGCCTTGCTAAAAACCCTTTTCCCATGACAAACATCATCGACAAAGTCTATGGAAAAGAAGAGTCCTCCTTGAGGATATTGCTGATCAGATAACTCTAGGAAATTTCCCCAGAAATTAATATGAAACCACAAGGATAAAAGAGTACAAATAAGGAAGAATGGCTTGATTCTCTCATTTACTGAAACATTTCCTTCATTAGACAAGACAGCAGGTACATTTTCCTGTCTATTTGTAATGACTTGGAAAACTTCTATTGTCTCCTCTTGAATCATATAGAAACAAGGTATTGAGGCTAAGAATTTTAACAAGAAGAAAGCTTAGACTTTTTACATGTATGCCTTTGTTTAACGAAGGACTACCAGGAACTGGCCACGGAACATCACAATTCTGCTTTCCTGTAAGTCAATAGAAAAGAAATAGCCAGGGTGGCAGTAAATAGAAATACTTCAATCTTTTCATTTTTTTTTTTTTTAAACGAAGTGTGGAGGTGTTGGCTAAAGGCAAATATCCAAAAAAGTCTTCCTCTTCAGTATCAAAGACAGGCCAAGGAACCTTGCTGCAGTTTCTGACCAAAAAAAAAAAAAAGACTCGTTTTTATTTGAATTGAAATAGAAAACCTTACAGCTGTACATGTCTAAACATGAGTTAGTGGTGTAGACCCCCTTTATATATAGAGTGTACTCTTAAGACTCATTTGATCTAAGGTAGTTTTGAGTTGAACATTATAGATGTTTAATAAGTGAATTGAATTACAGCCCATGATATTCATCTTCTGTCCTGTATCAGAAGCTTCTATGTAGTCCAAGAATTAAGTGATTATGGTAATTTTGCCCTTATTAATAGTCTCTTTAATTTCATGGCATTTGATTATTTTTTTAAGAAAGTTTATTAAAGAAATAGTGTGATATTGCTCCATTTCTATCTTGTCTATGTCATGTCACTGCCGTGTGTTCTGGAAAGTAGAAAGTAGATCATTTTATGTAAAATAATATAAAAATGTGGAAGATGCTATATCTGTTTTACCTAGTGCCTATGACCACAATAAGTCTTATTCTAGTAAATCATAAATGTAATGATCTTTCTTCCAGAAATATGGTGCATCAAACAGTCTTTTCTGTCTAATAATTGCTTTGGAAGCAAATTGTTTGTAGTGTCTTAACTGCACACATAAATAACTTTATTCTGATTAAATGACAGAGAAAATTGGTGCGGCCGCTGAACAGCAAAACATTTTGCACTGCTTTATAAAGTTTCATATATATATATATGTATGTATGCCTTTCATACATATATAAAGAAATTACTCAGGGTTAATAGGTTTAATGCTTCTGAAAACTTTGACCAATTAATTTTGCTAGGAGCTCTTAGATGTCCCAGGGAGTGGTCCTGGATAGCAAGTACCAAAAGGCAGAGAGGATGGATTCCAATTTGTACAGAGTTAGTAGAAATAGTAGATAAATATGAAGAAAAAAGCTTTGTAGATTTCGATGAGTTGTCACCATGTAGATCATGGCAGACTCTCAAGTTGCTGGGAAAGACTTTGTGGACCTGATTCTGTGGGCCCCAACAGTTTTTCTTCTGAGAGGAATGTCATACGTTAGGCTGTGTTGGAGACACAGAAATGTTTGCATCTTTCAGCTGTCTGTTAATTTGTCTGGAACAACATCTGTCTTGGGTAGCTATTGCAAGCTTATTAGTCCAGTTATTCTATAAATAGCAGTACTGGAATGTTCAGTCAGCAAATCAAGATAGCTCTGGTGATTTAAATCAAAAATGAGCTGCAGGTAGAGCTAAATGCACACTCCTGGTACTGTTCATATATTTGCCTTAAAATATGTCAATATTATTAGTTTACAAATACAATTTTCATAATTAATAATCAAACAATTTCCAACAAGAGAATGGATTTCTGCACAGATATTAATGTAAAAATGAGATACAAAATTACTTTTAGAACTGTGAAAAAAATCATTTTTTAAATGTATGTATGTTTGAAATAAAGCAATAAATATGCATTTTCCTCTTAGTTCTAACCGTTGTATCTGAACACTAGCCAGCAAATTGAAAGAAGGTTGGCTGCTTTATTGACTGTTTTTGGATATTAGAATTTCAGAATGTTAATTTATTAATTAGAAAATGTGATATTTTACTGACTGAGGGGAAAAACACCTGTTGGTTTTACATCTCCTAGTATACCAGATTTGCATAAATAAGTTCAATATTGTTTTCAATAGTAATGAATAAAATCACATTTACAAAAAACAAGTACAGTATCTATAAGTAAATAAGCTGCTGTAGTAATAACAGATTAAGATAAATATTTATTGTAGTATTCCTCATTGATAAATTAGTGTTTAGCATATTATTTCATGGAGGGATGGCTAGTTAAGAAAGGATGGGCAATATTTTTTTTGGAATGTTATTTCTCCCTGTTATAATTAGTATGCATATAGAAAATGAAGTTCAAAAAAGATGTGTAATTATTCTTGTTCTTTTGAAGGGTCAGTGGAGCAAATAATGCCAAATGTAATTAAAATCACATAATGCAAAATTGCTTTGTGATATATCCAAATGTTCCTTAAATCTGTTTTTAATTTGGTAAAATTACTGATTTCAAACATGTAGAAAAGAGAAAATATGTGTATTTACAAAAGAACTCCTAACTCCTTTTTTTCTGCATCTGAGTATAATATTTAATAATCTATATGCTGATGGCCTTTGAAGATGCCACAAGATGTTCATTTTTCAATAATGTATGTGTGGGAATGAGCCTTATAATAGCTAATAAGATTTATGCTGCAGGGCTTTTACTCAGCAAACAGCATTTGCCTTGTACTAGTTATACTTGTCTAAGATCATACACAAGGCGATGCCCGGAGGAAGAGGAGAATTATTTTAGCTAGATCAACAGATATATATTCATAGGAAGATGTGGGGAGTGGAACAAAAGGGGAGCTTGTACCCCTCCTCAGATGATGATTAAGGAAATATTTTTCCAGGAAAGTCACATTAAGGGAGGGCTCATATACCTAAAAAATAAATATATTTCTCCAATTTAAATGAATTACTGTAGTAATAATAATTCTAATAATAATTCTCTTATAAATTTTGTGGCCTCAATACAGAATGCTAAGTCCACTGAAATGAGTAAGACTACTTATAAAGTTAAGATATTGAAGTGCCCTTTTGGAAGGGGCTTCAGAATCTCCATTGTCGTCTTTGTGAAAACTTTTGAGTTTCATCAGTTGCTAATTTTTCAAGAATCATTTTGGCTTCTGGAACTTGAGTCTCCTTCTCCATTCCTGGATATGCACAGGCATACTTGCATCCCCTGGCAAGCAGTTAGATAATTATGATCTAATTTATAAGTGAATGTGATTTGCAGAAAGACTATAGATGTATGAATCTTTTTAAAGCATCTGGTAGCTACGTACATGTTTGTGAATGGAAAAATGAATTTTTACCTCTGTCTGTTTTGGAGCTATTTATATCTTCTAACGGTTTTCAAAATGTTTTTAGCAAACTAAAAATTACTCCAGTTATTAAAGTATCCTATGGTTAAGAAGAAAGTTACAGTTAAATATGATCTGTAAAAATAAACTGAAGCTGGCAAGTTTAATCCACCGTTATGCTGTAATCATGTAAACTGCTGTAGAAGACTGCCATTAAACTATTAATACGCAGTACTGCTGAAGAGGACTTAATTAAATATAATCTTTCATGGAAACTAATTCCCCAGTATATTACTTCTCTAGAAGAAAAGACTCTTTGCTGGTTTCACCCTTCACCTAATTTTTCAGTTTCTATGTCCCTGAAATGCACCGAGATGGATTAATGCCCTCACTCCTTGTCCCGCTCGCATTAAAAGAATTGTAAAATAAAGTATTCAGTAAGCATTAAAAAATTTAAATCCATAGAGTTATTTTTGTTTCAGTAAAGCAAAAGCAAAATACAAAGATATATAATAGTCTGAAGACATATATTTAAAACTTTAGTATTTCATATACAGCTGATTCTTTGTGCATTTGGGAGGTAAGGAATATGCCTTTCATTTGTCTTTTACTCTTTTACACTATCCTCTATGATGCTTTTTCTGTAAAACAGAATGCTAAAAAAATCCCACAAAACTCAAAATACTCCTCTGTCCTTGATACCTTAAAATGTATGAAAAAATTAGTAATGACTTTCAGTATACATTGTAGATCTAAATGTTAAAAGTACTCATACTTTAACTAAAAATGTTTTATGTTTTTGTACTTTTAGAAGACATAAACTATTTCTGAAAAATCTCCTCGAAAGTTTTGGTTAGCATTTTAAAATTAGTTGTCTTTTTTTCATCCTTTTTCTTTTGACTTTAACTCATTCCTACTTCAGTTGCAAGAGCTAGCAAGAATAAATTATGACAGTATGTGATGTTACAAATTGGTTAATACTTAAAAATATTATCCTTTTTTTAAGGAAATGGAAAAATAACATTCTAGATAACACTTTGTGGAGCTCATCAGAAACAAAGCAATGGCCACCTGGTAGAACTGCTAAATATGGGTAAAGAGAGAAATGGCTTTTAAAAGAAAAAGGGAGAATAGTCTTTGGTTAAGAAGTGGTTAAAGTAGACTAGATCTGTGGAATACCATGAGAAAAGATCCAACCTCAAAAGAATAGAGAGAAAGAACAGGGATATTTAGGGTGATAAGCATGGAATGGGATTGGAGAAAAGGAAACAAAGTGAAGGCAGGAACAAATTTGAACTTGACTTAGTGAAAGATATGAAGGAAGCAAGTGGTGGGAAAACAAGTTATACAAAATGTAGCATGATTTTTGCAGCAGTGTTTGAACTGTAGTTGATAACTGGTAATGCATTATGGGAGGAATAAAGGGCAGAAAATAGTGTGGCAGTATTAAAGTAGGGTGTTGTTCTGTAATGCACCAACAGAAAAAAATCTGTACCAGGGATCACTGAAAAATGAGATGTATGAGTGTCAAAGACCATATTTAAATCCTGAATCTGCAAGAAGGCAATTGTAGGACTAGTGCTGACAATGATAAAGAATATAAGTAGAAAGTAAAAGGCTCTTTGAGATATATATAAATTCATCTTTGTTAGTAATAGAGAAATAGAATTCCAAGTGTGTATCTTAAGGCTGAAAATAGCATATATGTGAATGCTACTTGTGCATATAGGTGTTTTTGAAAATGTTAGGCTTGTTCCAGTATGGCATAGTTTTAACATGTACTTTTGCAGGATGGGAGAAAATAAAATTCTGAAGAGGGCTAAGGGTTTTATGGTTGTTAGCACTTGTTTCATATTATGAAACTCTCAGAGAATTTTATCAGAAATAAATTAAACTTTTATTTTCAGGATGCAAATGCATGTGTGAAGTTAAAATATTAAAAGCAAGGAGAACAGAATATCTATAGCATTTGGAGTGATTTAGTAAGTGGACTGCTTTTATGCCTGTTTTCTGTGCAAGCTTATCTTGTGTGAGTAGTTAAGTGGCTTCTATTTAAAGGCTAAATTATTTTCTGTTATGTTGTCAGAATTACTGCTTTCATAGAGAATTATTAATGGAACCACTTTGGAGACGTGTTAGTAGGAGTACGTGCTATGTGCTCCAGTTAATTCAAGAACTAAGGCTTGCAGGCTGGTTTAGCTGTGCAGTTGTAGGTTGCAAAGTATAAGTTTTAATTCCATAATCTGCAATGTGGTGGTTTCAGCTGTGTCCTTCATATGAGACTGCCATCTTAAATTTTATCTATGTTTTCATTGCTCAAAAAAGTCAGAAAATGATCAGAAAAATGTTCACAATTGTCAATGATAAGTTTTTCATCTTTTTTTTAAGGGGATTGTTTGGTGTTATACTGAATATTTAGATTACTTCCTATTTATAGACAAAAGTTCTTTAACCAGAAAGTCACTTTTATAATGGATTAAATTTTGGAGATTTTTTTTATGAGCAGAAATTCATCACTTCATAGGGTTGTAATAACGAAGAGAATTTGATCAGCTGTAGAAAAGGACAAAGCAAGAATCCAAACTAAGAAAATGAGTCTATACTGGTCAACTAGCATTTTAACAGGACATTAGATTATGGTAGAGAATTTGAACTTCAAATGAGTATCTGCTTGTGAGGGACTCTAAGTGTGTGGGTTTTTTTTGCGGGGGAGGCGAGGGGTTGTTTAATCTGTTTTTTCTGTTGTTGTTTTTTTGATAATGGCAGGAAAGTTAAAGATGGTCAAGATTTTTGAACCAGCAAATGAGACAGCTTCCATGGAGATGCCTGTTCAGTTATGATGCTTTAATACCACTGTCTCCTCTGTCATTCTCTGCAGAAGAGGCTGCTTTTCTAGGCCAGAGGCACATGTGCTTCAGGCTGATTTCTCTGTGCAGGTTAGCTTTTTCTTCTCCCTTTCCCTATGTTCTTAACTGTTGCAGTTTAGCTTAGCTGTGTTATCTACTGTATTCCTATTACTTTGCTCTAAACCTGTATTGTGTCCCTTTCAAACAAAAGTGTCATATTAAAGACCCATTTAAATTGGCCGCTTGAGGCTGAAAATTTTGTTAGGGAGAATAAGATGCTATTGTCTGGCTATTGTCTGTCTACGGTATTGGTAGTTTGTTGAGACTGTGGTGCTCTGGAAGTGCATGGTCTATAAGCACTAGACCAGTAGGAAAGCCAAATGCCACTGAGGCTTTCTGTGTACTAAGGCATTTAGCTCGTGGAAATTTTTGCAAATGATTTCTTGTGGGATTTGAAGTTTCATGTGTTGGTAGTTTGTTGAGACTGTGGTGCTCTGGAAGCGCATGGTCTATAAGCACTAGACCAGTAGGAAAGCCAAATGCAACTGAGGCTTTCTGTGTACTAAGGCATGTAGCTCGTGGAAATTTTTGTAAATGATTTCATGTGGGATTTGAAGTTTCATTTTAAGAGATAAATTACTCTGTTAAGTTTACAAAGTGTAGCTATTATTTTATGCTCATCTAAGGCTGTGATGCCATATGGCAATGGAGGTCTGTGAGCCTCTAAACATTTACACAATTTACATTCATTTTCAGCATCTTGTAGCAATTTTTTACTTCTGGAAAGTAGTAGTGTTTCAGCATAAATGGTGTCATCATATTTAGCTACTGCCATTTTTCTCCAAACTTAATTTTGAAAAATCTGTGCTTGTCTTGCTTTCGGAAAATTGTGTGCTAACCTTGTTATGCAAGAGTGCCTGGGTTTTCACATGTACTCTACCCTTATTGCAAAAGGTATTTCTTCAGTTAGATGTGATAGATCATTTGATTTCTATGTATGTTAACTCTAGGCTGAAAAAGAAAAGTGAACTTTGCTTATTCGTTTTTGTCTTTGTTTATACAACCTTGTAGTAGCATCTTGCAGATAGTCTTCTGCAAAAATATAGTTGTTATATGCATTGAGAGGACTAAAAAAAAAGCCCTAGGTTTCAATATCTCATATAAAGTGTGACATATCTCATATGAAGTGATGACTAAGATCCAGTGTAAATTTAATTTGTATTTAAGATGAATTAGGTTTTATAAAGTTAGCTGCTGATTTATAGAAGTTACTTTTAAGAGTCAAAATGAGATTTTAGACTCAGAGATGAATGTATTGAAAACAAGAGTTTTTCCTGTATTTCTTTAGTGGCAAATAGATTTGAATTAAAAGCATATCTGACTCGTGTTGACAGTGCTGCAAAAGTCCCTCGCTGTTGTTAGAATCCAGACAGTAAAGGCAACCTGCTGTGGATGAATCTAGCCGTGAATACAGACTTTCTCTGCTGTATAAAGATTAAATTTAGTAACATAAAATATTCTGCATTGTACAGACAAATTGAAAGATAGGAATAGATAAAATCACTTGCATTAAAGTCAACAGTTTTGTTCCTTCTATTTTTCTGCACAAAAAAACTCATAAGAAAGTGTGGTACAATGGATAGTCAGTCAAAAATTAAAAAAAAAAAAAAAACAAAAACAAAAAAAACTGAATGGTTTTCCTGATTAAAGCGGAATGCTGTTAATGAGCATCTTGTTAGAATTATAAATCATGCACAAATAGAGACATTTTAGGGTTTTTTTTTTTTTTTGGTAGGGATGTGGTGGATCAAATATTTCTGTATCTTCCATAAGCATAGAAATTTTACCATGGTATCAGCATAATATGTCTGCTTGCAGAATGGTGACTAAAACCATCTTTGCGACACATCCGAATGGCTGCATGTCTGAGCATTGTGAGAATGTGATAGAGGAATAAAAGCTTCCTAGTTTGGTACATACCAGTGTAAAATTTTAAAGCAAGTCAGTTATAGTAATAGAAACAGACTTTGTGCCTAATACATAAACAATAATAGATACAAAACTTTTTCTATTCACATGAAGCTATACTGCAGAAGAAAGTATGAATAAGCCCATTTATTTTCATATAACTTAATTATTGTCCACACTGCTAAGATAAAGAGCAGTCTTTCTTTTAAAGATTAGATATGATAATTCCTTATGCGAGTGTCAAATGCTTGCCTGCCCAGGTTTTGTACTTGTTGAACAGTGTGTGAGAAAAAATGATGATTAAGGGTGCTTATTTTGACCATTGTGGCCTCCAGCCATTCTAGTCATATTTACATTTTTGCTCTCATTTTTGCTTTCTTTAAAAATCGGGATAGTGACAACTTGTCGACAGCTCATCTGTGTCTAGGAATACCGTATTCAGCAAGGTAGCATCGGTATTAATAATGATTATTACCTGTGAGTGAATTCCTTCTGATGTGTTAGATGTATCAGAAAATATTGACAAAAGAAGGATGATCTTCCACTCCCTAATTTATGCTTATCATGGAAACCACCTGTTGATTGACCAACCTTTAGAATTTTTGCCTCCTTTGAGACATGGATAAGGGGGTTTATTTTCATATGCCTCATAATATTTATCGGCTCTTCTAATTCCGGAGAGTTATAATATTCCTCCCTTATGCGCTTCTTTAACATTGGATTGTTTGCCTTAATGATATTTCAATTAGTGAGTGCTTAGGGAATGGATTGTGTCCGGATAGATATCTTTATATGGGAATTGAATTTATTTGAAGTAAAGTTTCTCAAGATTCTTTCCCATTCTTTCATGTTTCCAATCAAAACTTAAGAACCTGCCATTAAGTTCTTTCTTTTTTTTTTTTTTTTTTTGATATATGTCATAGCAAGGAAGCTGTCTTAGAAATTTCTGGTAGCTAGTTGTGGTGTTGGATTTGGTTGTTGATATGCCAATATAGAATGTTGATATCCCAGTATAGGATATAACTACATAAGCCGGAAAGAACAGGAAAGGAAATAAATATATTTAATCATGCTTGAGGCTTCAAAGGGGAGGGAGAACAGAAGATGGGACTTGAGCATAAATTTTGGGGAGACTATTCCAATTATGTGTTTGACAATTAAAAAAAATAATTATTGCAGTGATTCACATCAAAAACTAATTTATGCTCAAAAAATAACTTATGTTCAACTTGGGGAACATGAGTATAACAACTGTTGGAGATAAAATGTCCTTCTATCAAACCCGACTGACTAGCTGAATCCTGGAAACATAACTTCTGTATGGCAGGAATATTCCTTACTGGTTACCATTCCTATATGCTATAACCAGATCAAAACCATATTATCAACATAGTTAAAAGATACCTGGAACAGAAGGAGGAGGATTCTTTCTTTACACAGTGCAGGTTGTGTGTATGTGCCTTTTTTTTTTTTTTTTTAAAAGCATTTCTTTCTGTGCTTTTTATCTGAAGAAGTCTGAGGCAAGGACAAATCATGGTGTGTTTCAGTCGTAAAAGAAATATGGCGAAAACTGCAGTAAAAAGTATTTTATTTCACTCTAGTTTTTAGCTCTTGTATTTACTTTCATCACGAAAGAGATAGAGTGGGAAGCAACATGCACATGGTCTGAAAAATGACAATTATTCAAAGGTTGTCTCTTCAAATCGAATCTGATTAAAATTATTAATCAATAAAGCAACCACTTTTTTTGCCAGTTCTTTTCCTCCCTCCATGTCCCAAATGTTCGGTTTTGATATTTTTGTTACTTGCCAATGCTTTCTCTGAAGGCTAATATATATTTATATATATAGATATATGTATATATTTTTTTCTTTTCCTCTCCACTGCTTTAAAGAATCTTTGGATCGGAACATCAATATATAAAGAGAAAGTAAAAAGAAATGTCTTCCTGTACTTAAATGCTCACAAACCTTTATGAAAAAAATCAACTGTAACATTTATAGCATTGAGAATTTGGCATGTGCCTCTAGCATCCAGCTGCTTAAGTTCCTCACATCTTGCTGTTTAGAAAGTCAATTTATTTTTTACAAACTCAAATTCTTATACAGATACATTTGAGACTATCATGAAATGAGACACAGTAATCAATTTAAACTCAGCAGTTGTCTGCTATTAATTGCTATTTACACACATTTAAATGCAAAGCTCATGATAGCTCTGATTCATAAAATGTTAAAGATATTTTTAATGGGGGAAAAGTCTTGAACTCTGTATGTGGCAGTAAGAATTTGCATTTCTTATCAGGTAGGCATCTTACCATTTTATACAGGTTTCTCCCAGGGCAGAATCTTTGTTGTTTTTGAAACTGAAACATGATATGTCTGATTTTACAGGTAGTATGTATATTTAATAAAGAATATAGAGTAGTAAATTCTAACAAAAGGAGACAATTTGATTATACATGGTGTTTCATGTATGTGGCTTTTGTTTTATACTCATATATAATTAACTGATAATAATAAATGCTGTGGGGTTTCAAGTGTCTTCTTCGGTATGCTAGGATTATTCGTTGTGGATGATCCATACAATTCCTGTGTGTATAATTTTTTTATTTGAGGATATTACAGAGATATAGTCTTCTGCATCTGTAATGAACACTTACAAGCATTTTTTGGAACCAGTTTATAGTTGATTTGTACGGTGTAGCATTAGCATAAAAGAATTTAGAAAACCTAGCGGGAAGCACTTTGTCCCAGATCTCCAATTCTCCAGTGATTTTCATCAACATTGAATGTTATCTGTTATAAATATATATATATATGTATGTAATGTTATTGAAAATTGGTAAGAAAACATGACTTTCCTTGGTTCATCAGGACTTTACTGTGACTGAAGCTAGTGAAATAACTTTCTTCAGAATGTTCCCCTATGCCATGTGTTCACGGTGCCCCTGCTTGAGCAGGGGGGTTGGACTAGATGATCTCTAGAGGTCCCTTTCATCCTCCATCGTTCTGTGATCCTGTGTGATCCTGTTCCAAGGAAAGGTATAAGGATAGTAGATCCAGAGAAAAACTGTATGAGTTGCAGTTAATGTTGTTTTAGATATTAAATGGCCAGATATTGCTATCCTGTATAATAAATGACAAGTGTGAAACGTAAATCATCTGGCTGCTTTATATCCAAAGAGTAATCAGTTGCTATGATTCTGTGAGCCATTGAAGCCATTGATTTGTTTCAGAGACCACTTGCTGATCCTTGCAACCGTGTCTGGAGAGATTCTAGTGATCCAGGCCAGGCTGTCGATAAACAATAATGAGATGTTGCCAAGGCAAAGGCTTTACAGTGGCAACGGAACGACTTTTTAGAAGAGACAGTCTGAGAAAGGTTGTTTTTTAATCCTCTGACAGGTGATTTCCTGTAAGTTCATGAAATCAACATGACATGACTAAGGCTGATTTTACTGAAGGAGTAAACCTGTAGAACCAAAAGTCTGTAATTAGGCTGGCATTTATTCGGTGACATTTGTTGCCATTTAACAGCAGATAAGCATAGAGTTAATTTAAAACAAATTTATGCATTGCTATCAGCAGATAGGGGACCACACTTAGGGTTTTTTGGAGTAAGTAAATAAGTACTTTTAATGTGTCTTAACACAACTTTTCCTTAATTAAATGCTTGTATCTGACTTGTTTATGCTGCGTAGCATAAGAGGGAGGTAAGATAATAGTCTTTTTTTTTTTTTTTTTTTTTTTTTTTTACCATGAGGACAGTGAAATCTGAATTAGTCTTTGGGTATTTTCATGTTCTGAAGAGGATTTGTAGTTGCCTGTTCTCAGGATACATCCTTCCCCTATCATTTTTTTTTTTAAATAACCTGAGGTATCCTGCAGTTTGAACAACCTTCTCATAAAAGGAAGGGATCTTTGTGCATTTCTCTGCTTCCCTTTGTAAGGGCTTGTCGCTCAGATGTTTCAGCTATGTTTTGATGCCATAGCAGGACTTCTGTTCTTTTCTGGATAGTGCCATTCTTGCAGGCACCTTCCTTGTCACTTATGTACATGTGTACCGAGATTTTTGCGATGTAAAAGTGGTCCTGAGCTTTTGTTACCTTAAGTTCACTGAGGAACAATCACTTCCATGCCTACATCTTAGAAACAAAATTCTCCTATACAAATGTCTATCTAAATCTATTATTAGTCTATCTAAATGTCTACATTTTAATAAAATAAAGCATATATTTGGTTTTATGTTAGGTCATTTTTAAAATGTGCTATTTACAAACCAAGTTTGTATCTGGGTTATTAAAATGCAAAAAATAGTTTGAAACCTATAAAGATGACAGTTTTATATCTTTTGAAAAGGAAGGAATTGGGTGACAGTTATCTCAATTATCTTGTTTTCTTTATTTTCATTAGAACAATTTCTGAATAATGTGGCTGTCAGGTTTAAAGGAAGGGGTTTTTTTAATTATCTTTTTGTTGTTTTTGTTTGTTTTAATCACCTTGAAAAACTCTGGGTTGCTGAGAAAAGGCTGACAGAACCTTAACTATAGCAGGCACTAGCAGGTGTCTCAACAACAACAAAAATGTGATTGAGAAGGATGCCTGTAAGTAGATGAGCCATTTTAGTCATTTGCCATTAAAGCAGTTTAATAATTCCATGCTGAGTCCCCTTTCAATAAACTTAATGAAAATCAGCATGATATTTTGGCAGTTACTATTGGATTCTTTTACCATCATCTTATGTTTCATGGTGTGAGAGATTAAAATAGCATCTAATAAACTAGCATTAACTGTTCTACATTGCTTAAGTGAGGCACAAGTGTAGGCAGCTCCTCCTCTGGAGCGTGCGCCTGTTTCTGCATTCGTTGTTACTATGCCTGGGAACTAAGAACTGCTAAATAGCAATTTAGTGGCTTTATTTGATATTCATTATGAGTGTGAATGTGGAGCTACACCAAGGCAGTCTGAGCAGGAAGTAATGACTTGATTTGCAGCCTACTGTGATAATTTATTAATCTGAAGGGATCCTTTTGAAATTCTACTTGATGAGCATCAGAATAACAGATTAACTGATGCTGATATTAATGTTGTTATTCATTGATTTCCATAGATATGAATAAGGGAGAGCAATATTTTAAACCCAGAAAGGCCTTTTATCCAGAATGAGTCCCTTAAAAATATTTTCCTCTCTGTTTCCTCCTTGCATTTAGGATCAATAATCAATCAGCGTTTATTACAAAGCATGAGAAATAGGGCAGTTTCATGGGAGGTAAATACAAGATAGAGCTGTTGAGTACTTTTGATAACTTCACTCTTCTTATACTTCACTGTTTCCAGTAAATTCCCAGAGCACAACTATGTACAGCAAAGCACAAAGAATGGTGACTGAATTTTTGAGGACTAGGCTAGAGATGCTGTCAGTGTTTGCTTGTAGTGCACCAATACAGTGTTGTGGGAGAGAAATTAATTCTTTTTGCATTTAACACAAAGTGTCTCTAGAGTGTTCTCATTCTTTTCAAGTTTGTTAGAGAGCTATTAATATTAGAAAAAGATAACTATCATGGAAAGGACAGTTTAGTTAAATATTTAGAAGGCATATCTTTATATACAATATATATGCATTATATTGTAGACTATATGTACTTTCTCTAACAGATAACAAAGCTCTAAATCTGAAATTTATATTTCTTAGGCTCGACTAGGATTTTAGTCTAAAAGGAACGTGGATTTCTAACAGCAAGTCAAAAATGGAAATCTGCACTGTACTTCTGAAGCACAATAGTTCTTGTTTATTGATTTATTTTTATTTATTGATTTATTTTGATCATTGCCTTCTCAGCAATAGTTGTGTCTCATACTCCTGCCAGTCTAGTCTCAAAGCGCTTGTAATTCCCTGGACTTCTACAATGAGATTTTTAGCTTCTCAAAAATCTTCTTCTGCCCTTTAGGCCATGTCCCTCAAATGCAGCTTCCAATCTTGTCCAGCCAGATCCAGCTGATCATTCAATAGCTAAGTAGTTAATTTGCTAATTCTTTCCTTTTTAATAAAAGGTGAAAGTTATTGGAAATCAAGGGTCTGAAGGGCTCACTAGAGCAAGGCAATGGATGTTTTTTCTATTGATGTAGTAGGAAGGTTTCAACAACTTTTTTGTCTTTACTGGAATTTTTGTATTCCTTAACGTGGATATTACATTCTCACAACTTTTTTCATGATTTAATATATTCTTTTTTTTTTTTTTTAAATAATTGCATTGCTATGATTTTTCTTTTTTTGGTAAATAAATTTAAAGAAAGAATTTGAATTAGAAGTGACAGTTTTGCAAGGAAGCTGTAACATTTTGAATATAAGTGCATGCTGAGCTGTAAATACGCTTTATTTAAGAACATAAAAAGGCAAATAATAAGTGAAGATCTTTGTTGCTTGCTTCTATGGAAAACACTGAGTCCTTTTAGTATATTTAGTTTTGACTTATATGTTTTCCCACAGTGTATCATGACTGGAAGTAAATATCCTAAAGTAGGTTTCTGGTGAGTTAGATTCCTCAGAACTGCTTTTCTTATTTTGCTTTTTGTACAGCAGAAAAAGAAATTAACTTAAGAGCACTGCAAGGATTTTTAGACCTTCGTATCTGCTTGATGTGTTTTGAGAAGTCATGTCTATAAAAGGTTTATGAGAACAGAAGCAGATTTTCCTCTCTTCCACCTTTCCTCCTCCATCCCTGTATTTGTGCTGATTCCTTCAGAAAGGAGATGCCAAATCTGCATCTTATTTCTCGAATAATGCAAAAGTAGAGATGGACATTTTGTCAGTATTAAAAAAATGGATCTTTTCCTTTTGGAAATTGTCTCAACATATTACATAATAGTAGTTTGCAGGGATGATAAAGTGTATATGCAGCAGAAGGACATGATACTTGGCAATAGTAAACCGAGTATTTCAAAGGGGAGTTATAGCAGATATGTATTTTGGTGATGTATGGCTGATATACAGCTTATTTTTTAAGACTACCGTATGTTATTTATTAAATGCAAAGGTCTGAACAGTGATTAAACTTGTCCCCCCCCCCCCCCCCCCCCCTTCACACACACACTATTACTGCATACCAAGGAACCTGTCTCTGATTTTTCCTACATGTTGCCTGGGAAAATAATTTATTGAACTGTTTCTGAGTCTTGATTACTTGTTAAAACTGTAAGCTTTAAAACAAATGTCTTTTGAGTTTTGCTTCGTAAGAAACAACTAGAAACAACAGCCCTTACGTAGTGGTGGCAACTGACAGAAACAGAGGAAACGGCCATAAACACCAAAACACCAAAAAGTTGCACAGGAACTTAAGGGAAAATTTTTTAACAGTGAGGGTGCCAGAGCACTGGAACAGGCTGCCCAGAGAGGTTGTGGAGTCTCCTTCTCTGGAGATCTTCAAAACCCGCTTGGACGCAGTCCTGTGCCACGTGCTTTAGGTGACCCTGCGTGTGCAGGAGGGTTGGACTAGATGACCTCTAGAGGTCCCTTCCAAACTTGAGCATTCTATGATGCTATAACAAATCCTGATATTATTGCTTTTGCATTCATTGTCTGAATGCAACAGCATTTTCTGTTGTGTTTTGAGTTTGATAAGTATTTTCTATTGTGTTTTGAGTTTGATAAGCAGCATTATAACCAAAAAAAAAATTGTGTACAATTATAACAACAACATTTGTAGTAAGTGTAATAAATAGCTAAACTTGAAGGCAATAACAGTCTGTAATTCTTTCAAGATGATTATGTGAGAATTTGATCTTATTTACTATGTCCTATAGCAGTATGTTGTTGGTTTAGTCTTTTGTAATTTATTTATTTTAACATTAGTGGTAACTGAAAAGTTCAAGTAATGCATGGAGATGTGTCTACCTGTATACAGAAGCACTCACTTTGATCTGCATACATGGCATGTAAGTTCTGCTAAATTATGTATGGTTTTATGACTAGTGGAAACTGGGCTATTAAAGCATAACATTTTCTCAAATCTTCAAAATATATAAAGGCTCTATCTATGGATTTTACATGTAGCCAGCCATCGTTTGATGGGATCTGAATAGTTGAAAGAATTGGCAATATTTGTACTCTCTACTTTCCTATGATAGTCGGATTTTTTTCCATTTTCCTTTGATGTATTAAGCCAAAGATTCACAATGACCATGATACAGACATTTAAAAATTATGGAATAAATAATGCAAAAGACAATTAAATTTAATCCTACAAAATACATGGAAAAAGTCAGAAGGAACTTTTTAGCATGGCAGTTTCTCAATAATATTAATGAATGATGTAGCCTTTTATAAGGTACCTCATGTTTTTATGTCTAATATGGATATTAGTAAAATTGCATTATATTCTGAATCAAATTGAGTTACAATTACATGACAATCCTTATGCATTTAGATATTTGAAATTGATTTGAATACCATGAAGAATATGATTTTTTTAAAGAGTCTTTTCTGAAGAATTTCCATCCTTTTGATAAATATTGCGTATCAGAAGAAAGCTAATCAATCTATTGTGTCTGTTGCCCGGTGGTAGTGGGCAGACAAGTGAATATATAAGCACCTAGAAACAGCCAAAAACTAAGACATGATCAGGAAGTCATTATTTTGTTCTTTTAATAATGAAAGTGTGAGGTACTTGGTATTCAGATAAAGATGATGGCTTCTATTGGATTTGTAAGCGTCTAGTCTTCTGTATATTAAGCAAAAATGAGAATAAAATACAGAAACATACAGAGCTGAGATAAAAGAAGAAAAGTAAAAAGAAAGAAAGAAAGGCCTTTTAACTTATTTGCTTTGATGATTTTTTTGTCTTAGGCTTCCTGGCAGGTGATGTGTTTATAGATGGTTCATAAAAGTACACAGAAAAGCAGGGCATGAGCTGCTACTAGGCACCCTTGGTCTCTTATTTGTGTTGTAGTCTCTCAGAAGTTTGTCAGATCATCTGTGTGCACTAAGGAGAGACTGATCAGTGGGGATTAGCCTTATCTGTAGTCAAAAATTGTTACAGTCATCAAAGCCACAGCTAAATGGGAAGCGTTGTGTTAGTGCATAACCTAACAAGGACTAAGGATTTCAAAAGTTATAGAAGCATCAGGCCAAGAACAGTTTTTTCCTGAATGAAGCTTTAGGACTTGAGCTATAAAACAGCCAAGTCTCGTACACATGAACGAAGTGTGTTTTGGCGAAATGCGGTAATTGTAAATGGGCACTTGTAAACTGTTCCTGTGTAATAGTCTGAAGGCTGTCTTAATTTACATAACTAGCTTGCATGAGGTGGTATTTCACCTGCTGCAGCCTGATGCTGGTCTTGGGCATCGTGGTGTTCTGTAACATTGTAGTATTCTGTTAAAATCATTGTATTTACAACCATGCTCATTAGCTTAATGATCTATCTGATGAAGATTTGATCTGCATCACCTTTGTTTAAAAAAAAAAAAAAATTCAACCAATATTTCATGAGAGAGAAAAAACTACTCAGTTGCTTTTTGTGGAACACAAGGTTGTGTGTTCAAATACTGTACATGCATCTAGGGCTGACTTGTGCTTGATGGAGAAGAGAGGAAAACACCACCACCACCAAAAAAACAAGACACAATTCAGAACTTAGGGAACTGAGTTTAAATGATAGTATCTCTGTAGATTATTAGATGCCTGTCATGAATAGGGGTGACATTAGGAGTAGTTAGTTGTGTGGTGTTTTTCTTTTTCCCCCTTTTTTTTTTTTGGCTCTCCTTCTTTCTTTCTGTCCCGCCATATCTTTATTTTCTGCTCCAGGTTACAGAGGAAGAGGATTGGTAGGAGGATGAAATCAAAGTAATCATAATTACATGAGTAGGATGATATGACAAGATTTGAAAGCTTCTGATTCCATTTATTTTATACTGAATTGGGAGCTTTTCTATTAACACAGCATCAAGATGGCACATTAAAATTTTTTCTTTTATCTGCTAGCACTGGAGCTCATTTCTGGGACTGAAGCATTTAAACATGCTCGATTTTGATGAAGCCCAGTACACCTTTCAATGTGAAGTATTATATGCCATCAGTTTAAACTTTTAGTTGAAGTTATAGTTGAAGGTCTACATATTAGACATTTGTATATATACTTTTTATATGCCTCTCTTCTGAAATTCTTGATACTCCAAGTATGTGTGTTAGATAGCTGGTTGGTAAAGGGAAATTACCTGGTTTATCAAAATCCTTTTATTTCATTTCTCCTTGGAAAAAAAAATCTGTTAATATTTATTGTAAGCTGGATAGTGTTGGTGAAAATTATGGTGTGTCAGTCACAGTTGAACTCATCGAAGTCTTCTTGAGAGTGACTGTTATTGTCTCTTTGTAGCTATATTTGTAGGAAAGAAACATTACTTGGGCTGTTTTTGCATACACTAGACAAGGTTAAATTTTTTGTCTCCATTTTACTTTCCTCTAAGACTATAAAATTGGAAATAACAGTGCTAAATATGAAACTTCCAAACAATAAGAGCATTTCTAAGTGTTTTTTTGGTGTTCCTGTTTTACTAACCTTGACAATATATGTAACCTCCCCTTGAAATAATTTCAGAGTATTTTATAAAAGATATTTTATAAAAACTAAAGAGAAATTTTGCCTGGGACAAAAGTCAGAAGTCCAGCATCATTGTGTGAATTGATCAAACTAGTTCAGAGAAAATTTTTGTCCATTTCTTCTGCATTGTTTTTGGAGAGATTAGAACTGCTTAGAAGCGAGCTAATCTTTTTTTCTTTTCTTTTTTCTTCTTTTTTTTTTTTCTTTTTCTAAGTAAGTGGAATATGACTTGTGGGATATTGTGAGGTAAAGATATAGAGAACTATGAAAGGAAGATGCTAGAAAAGAGAAGAAGGTTCTTAGAAGCTTAAAACATGGTTTGCAAATGTAATGGTAAATAAAATTTCCTTTAATTCCACCACTAGTTGTACAAACTACTGCATTAAGTTGGACCTGGCACAATATATTTAATTGTCTGAAAGAAAAGTTTTAGATGACAGATGAAGAAGAGAAAGCTTATAAGGAAGTATATAGGTTATTAAGTATCTCATGTGCAACAGAATGTTTCCTGTTTTCAGGGTCTTATTCCTTGGAGAAGTTAGAAAATAGAGTTTAGCAGCCTTCACTATTAGACCACTGTCCACCACCTCTGAGAATGGGCAGAACAATTCAAAAATATGTCTAGAAAAGAAAACCATAGCAAAACTATTTTAAAAAATTGCCAAAGATTTCCCTTATTTTCCTACATATCTTGTTTGATTGTCTTGGTAATATTTGAGAAAACTTATGGGAAAGGTTTGAATAGGTTTGTTATAAATGCAAAACCCGAGGTAAAGCTAATTACATTCTTAAAGCTGAAAGATGTGAAGGTATGTGCCAAATGTAAGATGTGCTCTCAGTTACTGTGCCTGATTTACCAGGCATGAAAATTGCAGTAGATGAAAAGTTGAACATATTCACTGTTTTTAACAGGACATTGGGTTAATACTTTTAAATTCTGTTTTATGCTTAGAACATTCTGATAAATGTAAACAGGAGCAGGCAAGTTAATGGAATACCCTGAAAAAAGAACAATTTCAACTGAAATAATTCTCAATCAGCATTTTGAAGTGCTACAATTCGTGATTTTTTTTTCCTCTAGGGAAGGAAACTATTTGCTAACATGTTTCAAAGCAAAATACTTTAAATACTTGTATGTACAAGTTTTAAAGCTTTTGGTGGAATTTTAGAAGAGAGGCTCCTGTGGTACATCCTTGTGAAAATATTTTGTTTATTTATAGGACATCTTTCCCTGTGTCATCTCACTAGCTTGCTACCACAAATACTTGTTTGCAACGAAGCAATATTTATTTTGTAAAGCTAGGCATCTATGTCTGTTCCTTTGCTAGTATGTTCATTCTGTACTGCTCTCTCTCTCTCTCTTTTTTTTTTTTTTTAAAGATTCCTTTATTCTTCTGTTGGTCACACTTGACTTTTTTTTTTTTTTTTTTTTTTTTTTTTTTTTTTTAAATTATACAACCCACCTATAACACTTTGTTCTGCTTTGGGGAGTGTAGTTTAGCAATTGTTTTAAGATTATGCTGTGGCTTTTTACTTTCACTGGAGCTTGTGTAGTAAGTAGTGGGCTGTGTCAGCTCGGGTTTATACTCCCTTCTCCCCATGGTTTTCATGTTTGTGCTTTTGGTTTCAGTTCTCATACCCATGTGAGACTCTGTATGGCTGCATGATCGCTCATGCTAACGGAGGGAAGAGGTGGGAACATTGCTCCAAGCCCTTAATTATCGCCAGGGTCCTCTGTAGGACTCATTCCAGTGTGCGTGTGTGTGTCCGTGTCCGTCTGTCTCTTTGCAAAGCTGTTCTCCACCTGCTTGGGCCTAGCCTGTGCTGGTGCCTGGTGTTTTTCATCCCCAAGTGCAAGACTTTGCATATCCCTGGCATCAGCATCCAGAGGTTCCTCTTAGCGCTTTACGCCAGCCTGTCGAGAAGGCAGCCCAAGAGTTTGGCCAGTTTTCATCTGCTTGCCTGTCTGCTTTAGTCACCGCTCTCTTTGTAGTAGATGGGAATGAATCACTTGTGCCTTCATTACACAGAAGGCTGCTGAGACACAGGTTTCAAAGATCACTTGCCAAGTCCCTTGCTAGAATCCTTTTGCTGATGTGAAACATGCTGATGTGTGTTTCATGTGAAAATACCAATGGGACTCTGTCACCTGCCTTGCAGGTTTACTGAGGAGTTACGAATATGTGATAGGTTGGCTCTTCTGGGTTTGCACCCTTTGTTTGTTTTAGATTGATCTCTAATATTAAGCACTCGGAGAGCGCTTAAACTGTGAGACAACTGTCGTCTAGCCAGAGAAAGATCATATCATTTCACAGAACATCTGCCCTCACAAAGGATATATAGAGAATCCTTACAAATGCAGACTAAATTTCTAACTTATTCCTACCGCCTTAAGTAAAATATATAATTTTCTCTGTGAGTATACAATGTAAGTTGTGTTAGCTGATAGCTGCAATGTCACACTGCTGACAATATTTCTGTAGGAAAAAATATAGTATTTCTTTTGTGAAGTTGAGAACAAATTCTGCAGCTGAAAAGTCCAGGATAAAACTGCTTAAAGTATTTGTTCTCTCTGTTTGTTCCTAGCTAGAATTTGTTAACCTTTGGATCATAGCAGTGGTTGCACTGGGAGCTCTAATGTCTGTAAGGGCCAACTTAATTTTACAAGGAAAGATGTCTCCTGGAAGTATTTATTCTGATACAAATACAACAGAAGGAAATAAAGGAAAGTTTAAAAATGAACAAACAAACTGCAGCTAAACATGAATGAAATGTTTTAATGTCCGCAGGGAAATTTTGACTGTTAAGCTGTTACTTTGGTGTATAAACTTGAAATGTCAGTCTGTGATTTATAATCATTCTTCATAATCATGTGGCTTTGATGTTGATTACCATATTAATGTCAGAGGATAGCACAAAAGATTTAAAAATCAGTAAATGTTATAGCATAATTGAAATTATTAAATCTGAAGTAAGTGGGTTTATCTTTTAACGTAAGTATAACTCCTCAGCTAGGATAAGAGGAGTTCAATTAAGTATTTCATTGAGATTCTATGTTTTTTTTTTTTAATGATGAATTTTACACTGAAAAGCAAGGATGCTTCTATTACCAGTCGCTGCCAATGACTACTGCCAGTATTGCCTAACTCGAGACTAACCCTGGTTATGGTGGCTTGCCAAGACATTCCTTGGAAAAACATAATGAAATACATAATTGTACTTCATGAATAAATGAAATACATAATTGTATTTGTAATTCTATTGTAATACTTGAAATGCATAATTGTAAAGTTAAAAAAAACCCATAGTTTTCTTTACAGCTGGTGTTATCCTTTATCTTGCAGTTATCCATGGTTGTGTAATAATTTGTTTTTTAAGAATTTACTGAACTGTGTCTTGTTTCAGTTGATTATTTCTGCTTTGTTCCAGGAAGTTCCACCACCAGGATATTATGAGGTCCAAAAATCCTATGAGAAAACACATGGGAAAAGCTGCTATATGTCTCCCCGAACAGCACTGGCTAAAAAAAAGCAAGGCTCCTTTCTTAGTTCAGCACCTAGATACAGCTTATTTGTGGCTGACAGGGATATACCAGGTAAGTTTAATTTTTGTCCAGAGAAATACTGTTGTATTTACTGAAAACTACTATGAAAACTCAGTGTTGAGTCATTTAGCCATTGGTTTTTAAACAGGGCTGATTCAAGGAATTTCAGGTTTGTTAGGAACTAGATACTTTAATCTCTTTGTAAAGGTCTTGAATACCAGGGCATTTTAGTGATCAAAATCCAAACAGTACATTTGTTGAATTTATTTAGTTCAGACTATCCATGCTATACGTAATCTGAGACCATTTATTGCCTCCTTACTTTTGAACAGGTCTGTTTAATCATATAACTGCATTAAAAAGCAGAATCAAATTACTGGCTCAGTGTCTGTATTTTGTTTTTTCATCTCCTCATTCTGAGTTTCAACTTTGTTAACTATAATTTTTGGGGGGTTGTGGATCTGTGCTTTCCTCTTACATGCTGTCTTCCTTGAACTTTTTCTCGTTAAGCTTTCCTTTTTTTCCCTCTTTTTTCCTAGACTGCTACTGAGCATTTTGCAGCTATTTTGAAATATTTAGATATAGAGTAAGTAAAATAAGACTTCATTATTAAATCTTCATTACAATGGAATGGACAGTGAGATTATAGAAACTTTTGTTTATAGAAACTCACATTTTTTCCTGAGTGTTTCCCAGATAAGAGGACATGTCATAATTTCTTCCCTATGGTCGCCAAAAAAATTGTACTTGTACTTCTGTCCATAGACAGAACAAAGATCACAGGGAGATTTTTTCTTAGTAGTTCCTCAAATGCAGGGTGAGACACCTTGGTACACTTGTTTGATGAAGACTTTTGGTCTCTGAATATCATGCTTCCTGGTCTGCAGTCTTATTTTTAAGTGAAAAGAATCACAATTAAGTAGGAAGATTTAATTGTGAAACAGTGAGAATGGAAATAACCCAAAGTGTGAACTGGCAGACTGTTAAGTACTTGGCTTCCTATTTGAAACTTCTGACAATTCTAAATGAATCAAACAGATTCGGATAAGAGAGTTGAGATGTGGATGCTTTCTGGCAAGAACCAAATATAGTTACCGAATGATTAGTTTTGATCTTTGCCACTGCTAGTATCATAGTAGATCAGAGTCTTCCCCTCCAAAGCCAGGTTTATTGATAGTAGTTAAACTGAGTTTAAAACAGACATTTTATATTTGCCACTTGGGGAGATTTTTGTTGGTCGTTATTTTTTCCAGTAATTCCTTATCAAGTATAACAGTATGTACATGAAGGGTTTCATGACGAAAAGTGTGCAACAAAATTTTGACTAATGCTAGTCTGCTCTTGCTAGCTTACTTTTTGCTCCGGAGCAAGGACTGTCCTGTTTGTTTACTGTAGAGCTATTGTTGTGTAGCTCAATGCTTTATATGATTATTTTGATTGCCTTTTTTTTTTTTTTTGTAAAAATGTATAGTTTTTTGGAAAAGGTCATTTTAGAAGGCTTCTTTAAGATTTTGAACAATCCATATATGGTCTAATGAATATGATTTTGCAGTATAATACAGCTGATAAGACAAAACTCTTCACAAAATAGAGCATCCACAGCACTCTCTTTTCGGCTGGAAACTGAAACTGCTGAAACCGCTAACTATTTTTAATTTAACATCCTTATTTATCTGGTCATTTCACTAATTTTTTGTAACTAAAAACGTAAGTGGATATTTACAATTTTTATAACCTGAATACTACTTTTTTAAAGGCGTTAGTATGATTCTCCTCAGGCAAAATTCTAATGAAATCTGGATGAATGGTCACTAAGGTACAATTCTTCTATTTCAATTTGCTTAATCTAATATAAAAATTGATTTGAATTCATTTAATGAAAAAAATCCGCAGTGATGTGGATCATGTTATAAAGCAGTCTCCAATTATTAGTGAGTTTGCCTTCATAGCTTTACATAGCTTTTTATAAAGGTGCCTCATTTAAAAAGAGAAATTCATTTTTTCTTCAATTTTCAATTAAGTTACCAAAAGATTATTTTGTAATAAATAATTGTAGGCTCTGACTATCTATCCTCATTGACTAAAAACTGTTTCTTGAAATGTGCATGTGTTTTTTTGGAGAGGAGAAAAAAATCATGGCTTTAGAATCACCATAGGTCTATACTGAGCTGGATTTATCAACAGAAATGTGGTATGTTTTGTTAGGTAAGTGTCTGGTACAGCACCAAAGACATTAAGGATACTGCCTGGGACAGTCCGAAAATGAGGTATTGGACTATTCCAAAATTTCTTTGGGAGGTGGGGGAACAAAAAACCCAACCTGAATCTTCATCAAAATATCATTATATTTTTAGACACAGCCCTAAAAAAAAAAAAAACACTCTAGATTTGGAAAAAATAATCTTTAAAGTTAATTGAACATATCATTTGAAAGTAGTTTTGTCCACTTTTTCAATGTGTACAAGCAGTACCTTTGATATAAAAGTCAGTGGTGTGTGAAAACTAATTATTTCTTCTCTTTGGTTGTTGGCTTGTAATAGCATGTGCTCAGAAACACTGCAGAGATTTTAAAACAAATCTGTTCTTTGACTATTTCATTGTGTGTATCCTGAAGCTTTTACTCAGTTTTTTTTTTCTTTTTGTTTCACCTTTTCTTAAGGAAACCTCCTTTTGTATTAAATCATAGCCTTTATTTTAAATCACAGTAGTTTTTGTTTTATGGTATTCTGTATTTATACTACTGGAAAGAAAAGCATTAGATCTGTTTGACCTTACTCTGATCTGTTTGAACCATCTTTGAAACAGCTTTCATTATTCAAGATTAACACTATGTATTTGTGGAATTAAATGCAGTTTAAGTACAGTTGAGCTAAATGAGTTTGGTTCTTCCATAGGTTTGGTTCTTCCATTGTTTATGCATTAGAAGAATTTTTAGAGCAAACTTTATTACCTTCTGTCTTAATTTATCTAAACATTTAAGTTTCTTGTTTTATAATTTTGTATATTTATCATATATATGTATACAAAAAATATTATGTTGTCTGTAATGACAAATCTACTTCAAATGTCTGTTCTTAGACATTTATATTTTTGAGGGGACCTTGCCAGTCTAATAAGTAAGCAATACTTATGTATTTCAGAAGTTAGTCCTTAAAAAGCAGTCCTAAGTGTGAAAATTAGTTAGGGAAAGTCAATCACTCAAGGAAAAGCAATGAGTATAGATTACCATTCAGATTGTGATGCCTTTCATTTTTGGCAAGAAATAAAAGTCTGGCAAAAACATCAGTGTCAGATGCAGAAGAGACTGCAGATGTTAACAGACAGCTTCTATATCTGTAACTTACATTTCCTCTAAAACTCTGTATGAAAATTGTCAGAGAAAGAAAGAACAAGAGAGAATAGGAGAGAGAAAAGTAACTTCGCCAATGGAGTAAAAAGTAGTATTTGCAGATTAAATATCTCTTTAATATAGTTTAAGGAAAAAAGTCTAGGTTAAGTTGATGGGTTCTGTGCCAACATGTTCCCACTTGCCTTCCTCCACATCTTCAGGAGGAGTTGGTTGCTTTTGGTCAAAAGGGTCTCAAAATACATTTCTTCTATGCTGATGGAATTTGGTAGCCTGGCAGAGGAGACAGAGACTCTTGCTTTATCCCTTGTGGTACGAAAGGATATAGCGGGAGTTCATTTCCTATTGGAGAGACTGCACGAAACAGAGAGGTTTTGTGAATTCCCAGTTACAAGAATAGCCTGAATAGAAGAGCTCACTTACTAGACATCAAATAGTTAAACCATGAAACATGAAGCTATAGGAAGCCAAGTATCATGAGTTCTGACAATTTACCTTTATAAGAGATTGAAATGTTTCAGTACTTTATGAACAAATTATGAAATTAAAGAATATATAAATTAGAAGTGGGAAAAAAAGGAAAATGGTTCAAAGCCTTACTCAGATGTGAAACACACAAGAATTTTGTCCATTTCAAAAAATTATATTTGTTTTTGAGCTTTTTTTATTTGTATTTGTCAGTATAAAAGAGCTTTAGGAATAATGGATTTCAGCTTATGGGCATGTTCTCCAAGAGCAGGAAGTGATAAATATTAAATTCTAAGCTTTGGATATTATCAGTGTTTCCTTTTCATAGGTAATGGTGACCTGCTCCTGTTTTTCAGCAGGGCTGCAGCCAGTAAACATGCTCAACACCTGCTGGTTCACTGAATTGTGGAGAACTCGACAAATATGTGATTTTGAGGTGAAAGTCCTAATCATTGTGGCTTTCCTCACTTCAGTTACAGCACAGCATTGTGTTAAGGTGCTTGGATACCTTGCACACTTCTTGAATAGAACTAAATTGCAAATATTCTCCACATAGTATTGAGTGATCTGTTGACGACACTGGCTTTGAAAAGTAAAAAGCTTATGGGTGTAGTGTGCAGAGAAATTGTTCTCTTTTAAAGAGCATCTCTCCAAAAAAAAAAAAAAAAATCTGTTTTGCTGTCTCTTTGTTCCTAATGTAAGACACTGAAGAGACTTCTGTGGACCTCAGAATTTGTCACAGGATTATTATTACTTCTGCACTGTAGTAGATGCACAAGCATTTTTTTGGGGCAGGGGGTGGGGAGGGTTTGCTTAAAAGGAGTTCTCTATGTTTATGAAACCTCAAAGTGTAGGGGTATTGTCGAAACCAGTTATATTCTCAAATCCTCCTCTGCAGTCTAGAGGGCAATTTAGACTGTGATTTTAAAGACCGTGGATAAAACTTTTGTGTCCCTGAAATTGATAGCAACCTTGGAGGCTTTAAGCTATGTCTGTGGTGTTTGGCTTTTGAAGGACATTGTTGCATAAGGTGATCATGGGAGCCTCTAGAGTTTATGACTCATCTGAGGCTGCTGTGTAAGCACCAGAAGAACTTTTTGTTGTTAATATACTCTTTCTGGGCAGAACTGGGCTAATTTGAATTACTCCAGCTAATTTGAATTAGCTGGAATACTGTGTTCCTTTTATTTTAGTAAATTTTAGTTCTGCCTGAATTTGGAAACAGCTTTTAATTATTGGCTAAGTTTTGGATGTTACATGTAATCCCATTGACTTAATTGTAAGTTAAAGACATAATGGAAGCACAATTTCCCCTTCTAAAATGTGAGTAAACCTCTTTTTCTTGTCTGAGAGAAAGGACCAGTGTTCATCAGAAGGCTTTTCTGTTTATCTTTGAAGTAGCAACTGAGCTAGTAGACGATGGGGATAAATAGGGGGCATGGGGCTGCTATCTTTCTAGTGGAAGCAGTGGATACACAAAAATATGTATTTTTTCTGCTAAACTGACATATGCGGCACTGTCAGTATTTGTATCAGTCTGGAATGAGTCTTAAATGGCAAATGCTTGTCTGTGAAACTGTTAAAATTTCTTTTTTTGTATCAGAAATGTCTCTGAATCATTTCTGCATCAGTAAGTATCTATCTATATGGACCTGGCATTTTATCTATCATTAGGGAGCAGTAAAAGCAAATTTATAGTGCTTTTTCTGTGGAAGTATTTTCTTACTTATCTACCATCCAACTGAAAGTGGATTGAGCTTGTGTCTTTTTGTATTTTTTTTTTTTAATTCCTAATTAGAGGGAGAAATAAATCCTGGTGTGTTAATTCAGCCCAGCTCAATAGCAGTGGCAGTCCTGGTTGTTTGTGCCCAGCTCCTTGGCTAGAAGGCTCCTGCAGGATGTGCCGAGCGCCCTGTGCTGACGCACAGCGTGGTTCGTGCTACTGGTTTCCTGGCACGGGCACAGAGCCTGCAAGGGAGCCTGGGGGCAGCACAGGGAGGGCAGCTGGTTTATCGGGGCTGAGGGTGCAGGTGGTGGCAGTGGCAGCCTTGACTAGAGACTCTAGAAAAGCAGGGGTGGCAGCGAAGCTCCCTGACGAGGAAGGGAGCTTGTGAATTCAGCCCAGTGCGCTCTCCTGGCTCCCCGCTGCTGACTATGGGTTGCTGACTATGGATGACCATAGCCTATGGATTACCTATAGCCAAAAAAAGCACAAGGGAAGGAAGTTCCCATGCCACTAGCAATGTGTTTGATTATTGATAGTGGCTCAGGAGGTAGGGTTTTGCATATAAAGCTGTCAAAGTTCTCATCTACTGTATGCTCTTTTTCTTTGGAAGTCTTTTGTTCAGGTATTGACGTGGTCCTTTTCTGTTTATTGGATAAAGTCTAATTGGAAAGCCACATGCAATCATATAGCGATAGTATGCTTTTCTCTGTACTTTGTTTGAACATCAGTTAAGTAGTAAGTTAAGAATAAAAAAATAAAATTGGAAAGTATTTTATCAGATGAATGAAAGTGTAAACAAGCAAACCAATGTACCTGCTTCTTTGGAGTGAAGAAGCTTTGTCTTTTTTCAGATTTCAAGATTTTTGAGAGTTTATAGAGTTAAGTAAAGAACTTGTAGTTAAGGATCTTGATGTTGATCTTGTAAGAGTAGGCTTGTGGAGTTGTCCCCAAAGCAATATAAAAATGATCAGCTGATGATGAAACATCTTGAAATAATGAGGCTTTTGTGTGTAATCATGTAATTGGGAATTCTAAGAATTGCTGGCTGTTAGAGCAAAGTGCCAGCCATGTATTGCTGAATGAACTAGTCTAACAGGATGAATAAAACTGAGGATTCATAATGGGATTATTATTGCAATATGCTGTGTAACATTTTTGAAGGTAATTCAGTGATGACTTGTAATTCTTCAGGGTGCATTCAAACTTCTAAAATAGTTGAGATGACGACAATCTCCTTACAAATCTTGAATTTTCCAAAGTTATGCTGAGGGAATTTTGGTAAGTCTGCACATGGAAGGGCGGTGTTACTTTCTATGCATATCTATCACTTTTGAGTCTGTGGAAGTGTTGTTTTATCTCTGTGATATTTATTATAGAAGTCATCCCAAATTTTCAGATCAGGGATGGTTGTCATCAGTCTTGGAAGGTATTTTCAGTTAGTTTCTTGTATTCTGCTTCCCTTATTGGCTTGAAAGACAGAAGATCTGTCTGACTCTCACATTGGCATGAAATTGAGTTCTGCTGATTAAAGGGAGAGATGCTCCTGACTTCTGGTAATGAAAGGCATCTAAAAGGGCACAGTGGTTTTGTTTAACCGGAATTGGATTGGAATGTCACCATTGGGGTAATTCCTATGGTGAAATAACTTTTTTTTTTTTTTAAATAAACAATGATTATCCTTATATATGTTAGGAAGCCTGTAAATCTGTAGTAACATTTTAAAATTATAGGAATACATCAGAAGTATGTAAGATTAATTTGCACCAGGAAAAATAATACTGGTCAAATCATATTTCATGACAGAGAATATATATTGCAAAGAAGGTTTTGGTGCATGCATTGTGTGTATTCTGAGCAAATCATATGCAAGCTGATAGCTTTTTATTTGATGCTTGTATCACACAATTGTTCTGTATTCACTACATCTTCATTTTGCGTTTAAAAACATCAGTGTTTCCTGATTCTCTGTTTCTTACTGAAATATTTTGAGCCATGAAAATGGCAGTGACTTGGTATAACTTCATGTGATCAAATTTAGGATTAAAAATGCATTTCCAGAAGGCACTGGGCAATGTCATATAGGTTATCAGTATGTGTTTCATGCTTCTCTAAATCTATATCATTTGTCTTTTCTGTATGTTCTGCAGAAATGACAAGGATGGCAAATCTGAACTTATTTGTTGGCTACTTTAAACTTTAAATCTAGTTCATAGTCTGATATTCTTATTTCTGTGATGAGAGGGAAAAATATTAAAAATATTGACCTATTTAAGGAAAACTTTAAATATTGCTTGAAGAGGAAGCTTTGACTGAGAATTGTCATATTACGTTGAATGCTACTCAATGAATAAGGCACACGTGTATGAGAGAACTGTGGGGGAAACTGAGTGGTGTGGCGCACAGGAATGTGATGGGAGGCAAGAAAATTGTGAGTGGATGAGTATTTGCACAGGCAAAGGTTGGGGCAAAAAGGGTGATGGGTGTGCAAATGCAGCTTGTAAGGGTGTGCAAATGCAGCTTGTAAAGGAATAGGGCTGCTGCAGGTAAGCAATTGGAAAGACATATGCTGCAGTGAGGAAAGCTGTGACGTGTTTATGAGCAGGGTAACGTGGAAGGTAGCAGCTGAAAGAAAAAGATTGCTGTGTTGTCTTTGAGAACAAGCAAAGCAGCTGGAATATGAGTGTATACTTGGCCTCAGGATTTAGTAAAATATATATCTGGAATAAATTAATAGTGCTTATAGTCTGTCTTATGATTGTTAAGGATATATGTTAGCATTCTCCTTAGGTTTCTTGTTTCGATGCTTGCTTTTGCACAGGGGAGGAAAGAAGTGACCCACTTTAACTGCCCATTGTGTATCTGAACATGAGAAAATTTAATATTCATTGCAAATTCAAGAAAGAAATAATTGATATTTGATGTGTTTAAAAAAAAAATCCAGGGTGTAGATGTAGCTGCTGACATCTGAGAAACTTCACTCTGCTTTCAGAGTTCTGGAGTACATACTTAAATTCTTGCAGATTGAGCTATTTTTAATTCTGGCTGAAAACTGAATTTGGCTAAAATCAGACTAGGATGTCATCTGCTAATGCTACAAGCTGGCAAACCTAAATCAGTTGTGTAGTGGTGTTATCGTAGGACTCAACAGCAGTAAAATCAGTTGAAAAGCTTTGCATCTCAGCATGTCTGAACAGCTTGAAGATTGAATGTCTTGTTTCTTGCTGGGTGCAAGGGTGTTTTAAGGGACCCACTCTTATTTTTAGTGACATATATAGGAGCTTTACTGTTAGTTATACAATGGTGTGGACTTGGTAGGATGCACCTTTGCAAAGTGCAAAAGAAACCACAAGCTCAATAAAAATGTTAAATGAGAAATAGGATTTGAACTCATAAGCTGATTGTTGCTCTCTTGGTCTCACCTATGTGAGATCTACAGCTGTACTGAGATCTATTGCAATTTTGGTGATACGCGTTTTACAGACGTGTTTTTGAGAGACGTTTGTAATGTCAATTTTCTACAGACTGCTCATACAGTCTATACAATGGAAATAAAATCTTCGAGCTATTATTTTGAAAACTTGTATGTGCAAGTTTGCATAAAAAAAGTATTTTGTTGAAGAATTTAGGATTTTTAAAGGACAAAAAAATTTTTTTTAAAGTCAATGCAGTATACAACTTTATTTGGAATATGTGGTTTGCAGCCAACATAGTGTGAATAAAAAAGCAAAAGATTTGAAAACTGCTTTTACTTTCAGATGGTATTGTTATATTTTGTTTTTATGTCTGAAATCAAAGCAATTTAAGTATGAAAAATTGATTTCAATTGGGTGGTGGAGAAGGTGTGAAGGGAATGCTTTGAACAGTGCTTCAAGCAAGTTGTTTTTGCTTTTGAAGTAATTTTTTCTTTTAGAATAGAAATAATTTGACTTGTAAATGATATCATTCACTTTTTCCAAATGTACTGCTGATGACAGTTTTGCATTATTATAACAACACATTGATAAAAAAAATATTTGCAATCATGTAGAAATTTCTCCATTTTAAAGATTGCCAAGGAGCAGTGGTGCTGAGCTGTTTTCTGCTGGTGGCTGGCAGTGGGTTTGCAGTGATTGATCACAGAGAACCCGTCTCCAAACTGGGAGCACCAAGGGCAGAGAAGGGGTGAAGATGGGACCAGGTATTGCAGTTTTGGGAAGCAGGAGAAGGAGCTGGGGGTGTGTGATAGTAGAACGGGGGAGAAAGAAAATAGACTGTCTCCTGTGGCATATGTGATACTTGGGCATGTTCTTGGGGAATTATTTCCCTCTGTATCCCGCATGAAATTAATCATGGCACTAAGGGTGTCAGAGGTTTATTTTAAAATTTCAGTTTACAATGTTGGAACGAGTATGGCACATTCTTTTGAATAAAACCTTTGAATTTCTAAAAATCCAAAGGAGAATTATTCTGAGTTGAGCACCATTAAAAATAATTCTCAGCTGTCTCTCATGAAAAAATCTCATTAGGAGGCATTGCTAATCACACTGTCATCAGAGATTTCAATTAGCAACTGTGGCATTTATAAAAATCCTTTCTATTTCTGATGTAGACATTCTTTTCCATTTATAAACAGTGCTAACTTGTGAAAGTACAAATGCAGAATGTGGTTGACAGCAGAAACCCAAATAATGAACAAAAGCTATATTCAGATAATGCAAAACTTGTTTCTTTATTATTTCTCTTAGCTGACTTCATAGTTCCATATTTCTTTAAAAAATAGTTCTTATAAAAATAGTTCATATCAAAATGAGAAAAGATACAAGCATCTGAATGAGACTGAAAGGAAACGCAGTGGCATTTGAGAGAGGCATTTTGGAATCATTTAGATTTTTAAAAGTTGCTAGATGATAATGATCATAATAGTAATTATCAAGGATAGTAATGAGCCATTGTAAAACCTGAAGGTTTTTATTTCATCTTAAAAAATTTTTTTTGATCTACTGAAGTTAGAAGTATTGTTCTGAGAATGCCAGTGGAAACATTTTATTTTTTCTATCAACTAAAAGGACTAGATAAGAATTCAGAGAGAGAGGAAATGGAGAACATTCATTTCACAGAGCTGAAGTCCAAGTAATAGATATTAATGAGCAGGTCTGAAAGTGTCCATTTAACTCAGTCAACTTCAAGTGATTAATGGAATATATTTAAAAAACTAACAGAGTGACTTTACAAAACAGAATCTGATGGAGACAGATCACAGCATATCCATGTAGCAGGGATTTGTAGTACTTGTTTTCCCAAAGTGAATCTTCAGGGAATTACAACTTGGTAAATACAATTTAAATGTCTTCTCAACCACCTGTAAAAGTGAGTCATTTTTAAGAACATAAAGTATGAAAATGTATTAATAGCAGAGATCAAACAAGCAAAAATTGTTCTAGTTTGCAGTGTCTGACATTAAAATCCTGACATTTATCTGCAATTAATGCTACTGCAGTATTTATGGACTTCCTTGTAGCTAACATCAGGAATGCTGTGGCAATATTCGTTCCCTGCACACAGTAAACATCAACATTTGGCTGCTGTCCTTGGTAATATAAATTTTTAAAGGCAGAAAATGGAAGAGGTTGACTTGCCTTTTCTTGACCTTAGTGAGATATTCCATACTGTTTTAGTGATACTTCCAAAGAGACATGGTAGAAATGAAGATTAGATTTACACCCTGCAGAGTAGAAACACAGTTTGTTAAATGAACTAGCTGGGAATTATTGCCATTACTTTATTGCTCAATGTCACGGGTAAAGGTCAGTTGTGGAATAATCTGCTAAGACTCTAAAACTTGGACTTCCACCTATTTTCTTCATCTTCAGTTATTTTTTTCTCAGTGTTTTCAAGTGTCTTTTCTCATGTGCCTTCTGTCGGGATGGAAAGTCAGGTCAGGAGCTGCCTCGTGTGGCTTTCAGCTACCAAGAACTTCCCAACCTGAGCCATCAGTGTTTGGCCGGTACTGAAATCAATGACAGAACAGCCACTTTCAGTGGAACCTGTCCTTTCAGGATGAAGGTCTTGGTGCTCTCTAGCCTGTATTGTTCATTTAATAACAGTTGTGGCAAACAATTGCCCTGACTATGTTAAGAATTCAAATGGTATCAGCAGTTACACTTTCACAAGATGTTTCTTGTATGTATTCTCTGAGAGTGATTATTTTATTTTACTTTTTTAGAGGGGACTGCAGCAAAGGGAAGGGAAAAGGAACAGATCTTGTTTTACTCTGCAGCTAGAAATGTTGTCTGATATATTTTACAAGTTAGTACGCTAAATGCTAGGTATTTAACTGCAGTGTGGTTTATATGTAGTACCATTCTAAGAAAAGACCACAATTTATTTTTTTGCTCAAATTAAAAGTAATGATGCAAAACAGCCATTAAAAGACATTATCCAGCTCCAGTGACTTAAAAAATTAGTTTTTCTCCAGCGTATTGCAAGGTGATGGTGAAATATAGGTATGCAGGTTCCAGTGTTATGCTTATGCTTACTTTTAATTTGCTTTTATATTTCAGAATATGAAGGAGAAATACAAAACATGTGTATTATTAACAGCTTTGCAGTCAGTGTAGTTGAGCTGCTTTCAGTTAAATTAAGCAGTACACATTGATGCCAAAACATCATAGAAATATTACTTATGTGGATGAAATTTCGGATGATCATGGTGAACTATTTCTTGTTTTTTCCATCTTGTCACTACTTAATGCCATTTTAAAGCATCAGGCTTTCTGGTCTTTGTATTAGAGCAATGATGATAAAAGTCACTTTATCTAATTTTGTATTTTTTCCTTTAAAGGGTTACACCTCTAAAAGCAAAACACTCTATAGAAGGGTATGGAGCACAATTTGTTACTTTTGAGCACAATGTATGAAAGTATTGCTTATCCAGATTTTATTTTTGATCCAGAGCTACCCTTTTGATCCAGTGCTACCCTTCTACCCTTTTCATTTAGGTCCCTTCTAACTTTAGTGATTTCTGAAGATATTGAACTTCTAAATTATGCAAGTTAAAATTAAAATTTTGCCTAAATAGAAATTACAGGTGTTGGATAAGTGATCCTGGATTTTTCGTAGGTTCTTGTCCTATGGGAAGAGAGATCAAATAATCAGAATTTTTGCATCTGCATGCCAGTAGAACATACTTTTTTTTTTACTTCTACATTTAAAAAATACAAATCTTTAAATAAAACTTTATTTCAATACAGTTAGTGGGCTCTGGAGATTAGTCCAGATTGAACTATGGAAACTGATTCTGGAAAGCTCTACTTGCTTAATAACCTTGTAGTTGCCACATACGGTGGTACAATAAGATATTGCATCTGATAGATAATTTGCTCAGTGCAACAGCAGCATCATTTTATGCTGATCTTAACTTGTAATTCAGATGCACCTAGGGTTGTTTTTCCAAAGATGCTGTTCATTTTTGTCAAAGAGCAAGTGCTAAATAGTTAGCCTAAGGAAATAAAACCAATAACACTGGTATGGGTAAAAATTCTAATGCTCTCTTCTGATTTTGTAATTATTGAACAGATGTGAGATTATTTCTCCAACTTGTATTGTAATCGTCTTGTCTATTGGAAGACCAGTAATAACTTCCAAATATGATGCTTTTCAGGGTAGCTGTACACTACTAAAGGGGAATACAACCTCTTGGAATAATCTTCTATTTATAGTTATCGCTTTATTTATTTTATATTCCTCCAGAATAAAGGCTGCCAGAAAGATTTTGATACATTTTATCAAAATGAAATTTGTAATTAGCTAAAATAATGTCTGCCTAGGGAAGAGTAAAATGATATGCTCTGATATTGCATTTTTCTAAGATTTAGCAGAAAATATTCAAGTGTAAAGATCTTTAAAAACTAGTGTGAAC
The DNA here is from genome assembly GCF_000705375.1 of Tinamus guttatus. Next base: position 176,674 of record NW_010577544.1, on the reverse strand, counting down.
TGTACAATCAAAAAGGAGCAAGCTTCCAATAATTTAATATATCTTGCTATACAAAGATGTAACAAAATTTGAGCTAAAGTGCATGCATTTCTGTAAGGAGGTCTAGTTTCATATGCATCCAGGGAGCTTAATGCGACAGATGCTACTGCTTCTGTTGTTTCTGACCAGAGCCTTACTAAGTGAATTAAAAATTTTGAAAATAATATTCCATTGACTTGGAAAAATTGATACAGATTTTTAGAAAGCATCATCTAATATCTCATGAATGAAGTCAATAGACAGGTCTTATTGGCTTCAGTGATCTTTGGACTGAGTCCTCAGGATGTTAATCATGTGAATTTGGTTGTTTGTTGTTTTATTTTCTTTATTGTAGATAGATGCTAGGAACATTTTAAAGGGAGATTGGAAATATATTTTTTGTTATTTTCATAACAAGGTTTTTACTTTTCTTCACTTCTATATTGCTTTTACAACATCTGGTTGTTCACATATACGTGTACCCATGTACAGCATTATTAGCTGAAGATGATGTAATAATATATGTAAAAAGCAATCTTTGTGTGTGATCTTTTATTATCTTAACGCAAATTCTTTAGGTGGCTTGCCTTCATTTGTTATGCTATATGAGTCTCTATCAGATGTTTCAGAACAGAAACAGCTGAGACAGCTATGGAATCAGAGGGTACTTTGAGTTATAGTGTAGACCCTCTTTTGGTAGTTGCTTGAATTGTATGGTAAAACCCTTCTGTTGATATTATAGTGTGAAACAGAGCTAAAGGGAATACCTGAAGTCACACGAGTGCTGTGCTCGGCTACCTTCCTAAGGGAAGAAAACTCCATGTTTGAATTCCTCCCGAAAGGCTCTTTCTCCTATGATGATTTGCTATTATTTTTCTAAGTAATTTTAAAAGAAATGGATCTATTGCATACAGCCAAATTAAAATACAGGAGCTACAGCAACTTGGTCTCAGGTGTTGCTTGTGTTCTCCATCCTAGGAGGTACCTTTTTAAGGTGGTCCTAGCATTCATGTGCTGCTCTGGCAGTAGCGTTCTTGAAGCACAGAACAGGAGGCTGGAGTTTGATATTATTGCCTTGCAATATTTGGAAAGCTCCTCTGACCTTGATTTAGGTCATCTTATAGCTGTGGGCAGAAGGGGTGTTAAATGAGGGGCCTTGCTCAGGAGAGCTGCTGTGAACTGCAGTGACTGCATCATTCTAACAAATGGCTGCATTTCAGGCTAAGAGAATGAACCTGCAACCAGTTATCAAGGAATATTTCCCTTAAACACATGCATAAACAGAATGAACTTTGGAGGCATGAGCAGGGAAACAACAGAGTGTCAGCTATAGTTTCATCAGGATGGTACTTTTCAACTAGTTAAGGAAGTTACTAGAAGCAATCAGCTCTGAGGATGCAGTCAGTGGTGTTTACCTGGCGGGTTTTACACAAGCCAGTAATAACTGCTCATTAATGACTTTTTGGATAAATGGATTTGATGGCAGGAGATCCTTGTCTCTGGAAACTGTTTTCTGTCATTGAGGATCTCACCTAGCATTGCTTTTGAACACAATGACAAGTTTGGAGGCAATTTTAATGGCAACTGAACTTTTAGTGAAATAAGCTCTTGCATAATTGCTGATCTTTCATGGTATGATTCATGGTTCTTGAAATCTATTAGTTGCTGTTGTCCTTGTGCTGTTGTGCTGGAATCCTGTTTTGCTTCACTTAAGATGAACATGGCCCTTGCTAAGAAGCCAGAGAAACTTCAAACTTGGGTGTGTTTAATAGCATATAAAATATTTGTTGAGTAATTATATGTACTTCAAGTCAATCTAAATTATTTCCGACACCTCTACGCTTGTATGCACTGCAAGGGGAGAAGAAAATGGTGCTATGCAGAATCACAACATAAGAGGAGCGTGCGAGAAGCGATTATTGCTATATGGTGAGTCACTTTATTTTATTGTAAATGAAATTTGCTGTACAGTATTGCTTTCTGAACTGTGTTTTCCACTCAAGTTGTTTTGTAAGGATTAAATTAAATTCATTCCAGGGTACATAGTTTCAGGGACTGCAACAGTTCCTATCTGCTTGAAATACACCATGCCTTTTTTAACGGTGTAAGAAAAAGTTCAAAAGACAGTTTTACACCTCATTGCTTCTTTTCATAACAGTTCTCATACTTCAGCTGCAAGATTTGATTGAATACAAATTGAAGTGAACCCATGTCAGAAGGGAAATAATAAAATCACGCAGAGGAGCGGTGCTTTGCTCTTTGCAAGTAGAGGTAAATGTTGTACCAGTGCAATTACTTAGAGCTCAGGCAGAAGGTTTGTGAGATTTGAGTAATAGCTGTATTTAAAGTACTGTGAATGCAGAGTACTTGCCCTCCATAAATCTTTTCCAGGGTATGAGTTTACTTGCATGTGAAGTAGCAGACTCAAGTGAGGTGGTCTGTCTAACCTTTCACAGGAAAATGGTGATCTTTGGGAAGGTGTAAATGTCTAATTTTCCATTCTAAGGAATTAGACCAATACTTCTACTTTACTAAGAGCATCAAAAGGAAGTGTGAAGAGGGTTGTAAGCCATGCAGCTTACTGTCAGCTGTGGTGGCAAATTTCTGCTTCTTTATGTCATACAGCAAATGCTTTCCAGAATATAGTATTTTTAAAATTCAATTATTGTTTTCACTTGATAGCTCACATTTTAAGGAGCTCAGAATGCCAATAATATGTTAGTTGGTTGGTTGAAAGTACCAGCCTTGTGTACCTTCAAAAAAATTGCAGTGTTTTGAAGCTTTTTGTTGCTGTGTACGATACCAGGAGTTTCAGTGCAAGTCTCAGTCGTTGCTGACCTTATCCTTCTTATCAGGAAGCACAGAGCAGAGCTCTGAAGAGTATTTGGATAACATACTCAAATTTACTCAGAAACACTGTAATCTTAATTTCTGGAATTGCTCTGCTTCATTAGGAGAGAAAAAAAAAAAAGCAACTTTCACAAAGCTTTTATGTTTGTACAAGCAGGGTGTCGGCAAAAGACAAAGGAATTATGAAGTTTTTTTTTTTCTTCCTAATTTTGTGTCCTTTCAAGCAGTTGACAAAATCTGCATAATATTCCACTTTCTTCTCTCTTTTGCACATTAGGTATCAAGAGGGGCAGTTCCAGTAGTATTTGTTCAGTTGCTGGACATTTCTAGTATCCATTAGTGTCTCCGGGTTGTGCTCCTGCAGCGTCTGCTTCTCTGTGTTAAGTGCTGTATGCCTATAGGCTGCTTACATTTGTCAGCTATTCTTACTGCCGACATGTATTTAAATATACTGGCCTTTTTTTTTTTTTCCTTTTGCTTTTAATCTAGATTTTTATTTTTTTTTACTAGTTGTTTTTTACTCCGTATAAATTTTGGGAGAGATTACTGCCTAGAGAATTGTGTTGTATTCTTATATGTGTTATGGTGAATAGTGTTGTTATTTTATTAAGGAAGGGTGTGTGTGTGTGTGTCCATGTCCACATGTGTGCATATTTTTTATTCTGAAGCTTAACTCTAATTAGTTTTATAATGGAGAAAGATGGGAGAAAATTGCTTCCCACCCCATAGAGCCTGTATCTTTCGCAGAAATCTTCCATCCCTCAAGCTCCCTCCTCAATGCTTTAGTGTGGAATTCCTGATTTATCTATCATAAATAAAGGGGAAAGGAGGACAAAAGCATTTTTTAACTTTCCTTTCTTCTGTGTTCTATGTAGCGTAGCGATTGATGGAAATAGTTGTGCATTTCATTCTTGGGGAGGAAAAAAGAGTGCATCTAAAATAGGCTGTCTCGTATTTAAATCTTCGGGTCTGTCCTCCTTATGGATTCTTATTTATTCTTCAGAATAGGTTCCAGAAAATTAATTTGAGCATTTGATTCTCCTGCAGCGTAGACAAATTTCACCTGGCTTTTAGGAGAGCAGAGTAGTGGCTGGGTGACTAGATGATCATAGGCTTTCCTCATCTTGGATTCTCTGGGGGGCTTCCTTCCTTCTCTGGATATTGTCCTCCACGTGCAAACATGTTCTTGCATGATTGGAAAATGATGTGCGACTCTACTCCCTGCAGTTTTCAGACTGCTTTATCTATAGGTTAGCAATAGTAACTGGAAGCAAACTGGTACTTTCCGTACTGTTGTTGACTCAGATCTTCTTTTCGAATGCTTCTTGGTCTCCTTCCACATTCCCAGGGATTACTTGGGGGGTATGTTCTCTAAAGGTTGCAGTCATATTTTACTGAATAGCCAGTCAGCAAATGATAGTATCTTAGAATATTTTGTAGTTATTTCATATCTCCTTTTTTAATCCACATGAATAACCCAATAGCGCTAAATACCTGCGTCTACAAACTAGAGGATAATTTAGTTTGAAGCTTGTGTTGACTTTGCAACCAAGAAATTTTCTATATTTTTTCCTAAATCATATTTATCCAAAAGTAACTGTGCACTGTGCCATGCACCCATGTTCTATATTCCTGTATCTGCTTTTAGTTAGAGAAAATACCAAAAGGTCTTTTATCCTGAAAAAAATGGAGCTTCATCGATCATGTTTTTAAAAATTATCCAAAGGGATAAAATATTAAATAATATTTCTATTAACACAAACCCTAGGACAAATCAGTGTTGCTTTATATCTCTTGTGGTATCTTTTGTTAATTTTTAGTTTTTGTTTCTAACTGAGACCTAGATTTTAAATATATATATATTTAATTCTGTGTAGCTCAAACATACAAAGTTTATTCTCTTTATATAGTGCTAGAGATTTGTTGCATTTGAAAAAAAATTATTTTCCTTCAACAAACTTTTATTATATACTGATGTGACTTCATAAGGCTCATATATTTCTTCTGAAAAACATGTTTTAGTCTAACATCAGGAAGCTCAGAGCAGCCTCTGAAATCTTGAAAGGCATGACTATATTTACAAAAGTGTATTTTGAACAAGGTTTTTCTTTGCGAGAGGAACAAAAAGAAAGATGAATTGTAGGGGGTGGAAATCAATCTCCAAACTTACAGATGTTATGCATGGAAGACTTCTGATATATTTTCCTTTTTGTTGGTTAGCAATGCTGTTTACAACAATGAGAAATAAAAAGATTATTCTCCATCAAAAGGTTATTTATTTGATTCTTTGGTGGAACACTCATAACATTACATGAAATGACAGAATAAAAAGCACAATTTCCCTCCCTTATTGCACTCTGTTCTTTCTCTTTGATAAGATTAATGATAGATGTATTATCGGCTGAGCAATGGAAATTTCTTTCTGAAGGACCTATAAGAAAAGAAAAAAAACCATAAGCCTATAAGAAAAATAAAATTTCATGTGGAAAAATAAAATTACATCAGTAAATTGTTTCTAATCAACTGGTTATGAAATACCCCAACAGAAAGAAATTGTTGACATATTTTTACGTTCTTTCTCACTAAATTAAGCCAATCAAGTAGAATAAGGATATCTGTTGTTTGTTTGTGTTGAGGTAGTTACACAGCAGAGGTACCAGTTCAGATAAATGCAATATAAGGCTGGTTAACTTTGTACAACAGTGAGGTGCAGAATTTGGAAACCGTTTTTGAATGTCTTTGAGGCACTCTCCTTAGGAGAAGTCTGGAAACATTTGTGGCAAAGCTTCAATATACAGGATGCCCTTTCCTATTTTCATATGAATACAGATTTTTTTTCAATATTTTTCAGTTTTTTGCATTTTTGTGAATAATCAAATAATACACACTTTGTGTGTTTCCAATGCAACACACACAATCAATGGGCTATTAAAAATACATAAATTGGTATGAGGGGATGGCATATTTGTCATTCCTTTTTTTTTTTTTTTCTTTTAACATTATCAGCTCCTGACCTGGAAATCTCAGTAGAAAAGCCCTCAGGTATTCTAGCCTGATTTATCAGTCCCTTTTATTCACTTAATTCTGTTTTTTTTTTTTCTTTTTGTATAAGAAAAATATATCGAAGATACAAAAGCTTGTAGAATCTTGAAGCAGGTATTGTTTTAAATTTGCTGTTTTGCCCTACAAGGCAAGGGCTCTTAACACCTTAATTTTTCCATAGACATAGACCATAGATTCAAAATCAGATCTTTTTTGCCATTGTTGTTTTATTTCTGTTCCCCCCACCTAGTATCTCTGCATTATTTGTCAATCTTTGTTCTTCTCTCATGTGGAATAGGCTTTAAGTTAATGTCATTCATTCATCAACTTTTTGTAGTTTTTACCTCAAATGCTGTCCCCTCCCTTTCCTTACATTTCCTTACTTATTCAACTTTATATTATTTACAATACCTCTGGTAAACTTATGTAGGTTAAAAAGGCTATTCCAAAGAAAATATTGCTGTATTTAGTTATGAAAGGCCTATGCTAATCAGCATGTTTTCTATAGAATCCCTTGCCTTTAAAATTTGGCACTGCTACAGGTAGATAAGATGGTGTCTTTGGGTTTTTGGCTTTTTCCATGCTGTTTTTCATTCTTGCTTACATGAATGATGAAGCCATTTCAAAGTCAATACTAGAAATAACATGAAAACACATTGCCAGATCAAATAAGGACATTAAATTTTCAGCCCTTCTTTTTATAATCAAAAAAAAAAAAAAACTACTGGAGCCAGGCTCAATGCTGTCTGCAGTCTGAGGAAAGCAAGATGACATTACTTTTTAGAGGAATTTAAATGCGAGATCAAAGCTAAGAAACAAAGAACAAAGGATGCACATAAGTGACTTCTATTTTCTTTTGATAGAAATAACATTAAGGTTATTGAATATATTAAGAAAATTATTAGAATTCACAACATAAGTTTTTATACTGTGTGAAAGTATGAATAGCCTTTCTGAAGAAAGGAAAAGAATGTTTACCTTGCTGAGAACAGAAAGATGTTGTTATATGATAGTTGAAAAAAATCTAAGAAGTTGTAATTTCATAAAATGAGACAAGTTTCAAACTTTTTCAAAACATCTTTAGCTTTTTTTTTAAAGCTGTTTTTAAGCTATTTAATTAAAATAACCAATACTTTGTTTTTTAATCTCGCTTTATAAGGAACTACGTATTTTTTTTTTTTATTGACAGCGCATATTTAGAATCCAAGGGTAAAACTCGGTTTTCTTGAAAGGATTAAGTTCACCCTTTGCGATTAGATTTCACAGTTACTGAATAAATTCACCGTAGATAATGTCTGTCAGTATTGCAAAATTCATAGTATTACTATAAAACTTTGTCTTATTTTACTTGCGTGGAATATGGTAAGATCAGTAGGATAAAGACTTTACCAACTTCAGAAAGTCATTAGCCTTTTTTTTTTTTTTTCTCCTCTCTCAACTGAGATCCATGTCAGGGTTCAAATGATGGTATCACAGATCACTGAGATTTTTGGAATCTTTTTTCCTTTTCAGATTTTAGTATCTGTATTTTAAAAATGAATTTGACAATATTTGACAGTACAATAACAGCCTTCTTTATATATATATATATATATATATTTAATTAAATATTTTTTATGAATGTCTATAACGAAGAGCATGTTATTTTCTCATGCCCACAAGGCCTACCTGCTGCTCACTTGCTACTGAATCTGATTTAATGCTCACTTTTTTCAGTTCACTGTTTCAGAGCTATGCTTATAAAAAGTCACTTCTATCTTCTCCTGTGCATTATCCAATGTCTTGCTATTGCTTTGTTTAAAAAAAAAAAAAAAAAAAAGGCAGCATTTTATTTGGTGTCTCACTGTGATTTTATTTTGAAATCTTGATGTTGTTCTAAGCAATTGCTTATTTGCTGCCCCTTTCAACTCTACCTCTTTATTATTAATTTAATGTTGTCTTTCCTAAGCTAGAGTAAAAGCAGTCCTATGTGGGCAATATGTCTTGCCTAGTACCAATTTTCTGTTTCCCAGCTGTAAGCAATAAAAACTGTAACGTAGACGTTGAAGGAAATCTCCAGGTCTCCTTTCTAACACACAAGTTGTGACATCTAGAAGCCTCTGAGAGGATCAAGGATTCTAGAATATGCTGAATTCTTTGAAGCTATTGCAGGAAGAACTTTTACCATTTTGCTGGATATTCTTTGGCGTGCAGATGAATCCATTAACTGATATTCACCTGGTATTGTACATTTTCTGTGTTTATTTAGGCATGATGTTATCTCCCTGTCTGCATATAACAAACAGATAATGCTTGCAGAGGGTTTGTTTTTGGTAAATATTCAAGGCTGTCTAATGAGTTAAGCTGAGCTGGCATCTTTAGTTACATACGTTAAAACGATTCCACTATAGGTGTTTTCCCTAGATTCTGTGTGAGTAATATGAGGCAGGATGAACCTTTGCAGAAGTCCTTGTTTGATGGTTAAAACTTGTTGGCGTGGTACTGCAGCTATGCAATGTGCCATCCATCTGAAAGTTTTTCTTGACTCCTGCCTTACTATTTTATTATTATTATTATTATTATTATTTTGATTTTTTTTCTTGGTTACTCTTTCCTTGCTTTCTTCAATACGAACTGAGGATGGTTACGAGGGTCTGTACTCTTTGATTTCTCTGATGCTCAGTTATCAATGTTTGTCCTTCAAATGATAAAATTATATGAAATAATAAAAGCACTTCTTACAAAGGAAGCTGCTTCTAGTATGAGACAGAATTAAAATAAGTGACTGTTCTGGGATGTTTTTCCTTGCTTCACTCTTGAATTAGAAGTGCACTGAAGAGCTGATGGTTCGTAGCTGATAGCTATGAGCTATCTAACATAATTTTAAATTTGATCCAGTGTTGTTTACTAGTATCTGTTAAGATTATCTTTAGACTTACCTTCTTTGTAAGGAGGCCGTACTTGAAAGCCAAAGCACACTTTGTTCCTAGGTCTCTTGGGAGGGAGTTTTCTTCATTTAATGTTTTCTAAGTTTATGGTCAATTCTGTATTGCACAGACTTTCTTTAGCTGGACAGTCCTCCTGATAAAAGTGTTCTGCAGGGCCAGAAGTTGTCTCTCTCTAAGACACAGATGGATGGAGAGCTGTTAATGCAGTCTGTAGTCACCCAGCATCAGTCTCACTCAGAACAGCTCAAAGGAAAAGTTTCCACACATTTAGACTGGCTCTTCCTTCCTTAGTAGTCAATAAGTTGAAATAGGAAAGATCAATATTCCTTCATAAAATTACAAGGCTGAATTGTAAGGAATAGATTATAAAATTAATTTGGTATTAACCTATTGTTCAACAGAAATGCAGAAATACGTGTTAATGTCCTTTTCATTTTTGGTAATGGACAGAATACACATGCGTGCGCACACACACACACACACAAAATAATGATGAATTTAAATATTTTTACTGGTAAAAATCCAAACGTAGACTTTTGTGGAGTAGAACAGGGAAGTCATAGCAGAACACATAGTTGCTATTGCCTGAGGTTGGCAAGGAAAATTGAAGGTTGAAATCCAAATGCTATTAAAATGTAGCAAGACCCCATGCAGCCGAGGTGCTGGCAGATTAAAAAAAAAGAAAGGGAGGCAATAATTCCAAAATACAGTCAGAGGGCAGTAAAAGTGACAAGAAAATGTGAAAACTAATTTTCCTTTTAACAGCCATCTTCTGGATATTAAATTTTTATGTGACCTTCCTTTAGAAATAAACATTTTTACTTAGATTAGAATTAAATTGTTATCAAGACAAGCATTTGGGGATAAAAATGACACCATGTCTTAAACTTCTCATATTTAATTTCTAATTTTCACTCATGATTTAATAAACAAGAAGTTAATAGCTATAAGTTTATAGCTTCAGCACATGAAACAATTTCTTATGTTGGTAAAATAAATACATGAATAGTCTAAAAGTTCTTTCTGATGCTAAATGCATTTTTTTCTTGTATGTGTTTCTGGTGATTGAATTTCTGTGGATTTCTGTGGATGAGACATTTATTTTTGTTATACGTTATGTATATTTAAAATCTCCAAAAAACAAGACTGACATGGAAATTTGTGGTAGCTAGTTGTCCGTGGGAAAGAAAGGTGATCTAATAACAGAGGAGACTATCAAATAAGAAAATACTAATTTTCTGTATGATAATCATGTTAGGGTCAACATAAAGTAAATTTCAGGTTTCATCTCCAAGGCAATACTTTGCCACCTTTCTCAGTTTCTCAATTTCTTTAAATACTTAGACTCTCTTACTGATGTAAAAATAATGTCTTGGAAACCTATAGTAAGCCTGGTTTATGCCTTCTTGCTCTTTACCTATGCTTTATTTACAAATCAAATGTGTTGAGTCAACTGTGAGACTAAAGGAAGCAGCCTGTATAAAAATCAGTAAGAACATGGGGTGCTTGAGCTCTTCAGAGTTTCCCAAGAGCTAAAATTCAAAGGAACTCAAAACTATTACTTTTTGTAGGCTTTCTGTACTTTTCTTTTTTAGATGTATATTTTTCATTTTCCTTCAGGTCACAATTTTCTCTGAAGCAAGAGCACTGCAGAGTTGTAAGAAGTATTTATTGTAGTCTTTGATCATGGTGATAAGGAAACCTTTTGGCTTCCTGGACTCATGCTAACTCTTTGAAAAGAGGAAAATATTTCTTATCAATAAGTACTTGGCTTTAAGTTCTTGAAGTATTATTTTTATCATGTTTATTCATTACTATGTAGCTGATTTTAATTGCAGTGGCTAAATATACCCATTCTTACTCTCTAGACTAGCTCACATTCTGTCAGCTTGTGTGCAAGGTCATTTGCATTTAGTTTCATATTTACTAAAGTTCTGGTGATGGTAAGGTTATTTCCCTTTCTCTTAATATTTTAAGATGTTCTGGATAGTTTTGGGTTTTATGGTGAGCAAATTTACATTTATCCTCATAATAATAATGCAAATTTTTTAAAAATTCCTTACTATTTCAGTAGTTTTCAGTGATTGATACTTTGAAGTTAGTGCTTTATAAATATGAACCTTATTTAGATTTGCAAATTCACTGGCAGTGTTAAGTTAGAAGAAGCAGCAGGGAAGCAGCGGTTTCAATTTTCATGCTAGGTACAAAATAAAAAATTAAAAACTTCACTGACTTTACCGATTCTTTTATTTATTTATTTATTTTTATTTCCACCTCTCTAGTGTCCAAAAATAAATCAATTTGAGGTAGTCTCACCAGTCCTTACTGTGCATGTGTGTATGTTCTCCCTATTCCTTTGTTTCCCTGGCTGTGTACTCTCAAAATGCCTCAACTGAGTACCTATACAGGCAGTTAATGCCTGGTATTGCTATTTTTTTGATTGCAATGTTACACTTTGTTTTAATTCAATGAGCGTTTGAAACACTGCCTTGATAAACTGAAGTCTGTGTTTGCATTTCTTTTATCATAAGCCTTTTAAAATATATTAATAACTTTGTTAGGCAATGAAATTTCTTAGGTTATGAAAATTGCGTGGGTAACCTGAGCACAGGCTGCTTCATTTGGATGAGTGAGTGATAAACATGCTGAAGTTATGAAGGAAGAATCTGCAGGATTTAGTTTGGATTTGAGAGTCAGAAGGAAATGAGAACCAAAGAGCGCATAAAGCTTATTTCTGTTGGGAACAGGTAATATTGTCTGCTCTGCTGGAAAAGGCTCCAGGGAAAAGCTGCATTTACAAATGTTCTTCAGGAGGTTATTGATAAGCTTTTGATAAGAGTATTTCAAGAGAGAGATCAAACCAGTTTTCATCAGGTTAGATGTGGATTTTGAGTGTGCATTAAGGGATGGTGTTAACTGGAGCTAAAGTATACAGAGAGAGGCAAGAAGGAAAACAAACTCAAGCAGGTTTGAGAAAAAGGAATAGTCTTTCCATATAAACTTCTAATGGAGAACTACCTGGAGGGGAGGAGAAAGCCTCTTAAACTTTGCATTTGAAATCGTGCTGATAATTTATCCAAAGTGAATGCCACAAGTATTTTAGAGACAGTCCAGTGGGTCTCTGTGCTTTCCATGGATTTCTTCGAGTATTCTGTATTTCTCTCTACATTTTTCAGTGTATTTTGTAACCATGTCTGGAGAAGTTTAAACCTACTGTCCTGGTGGTAGGTGAATGTCATGTTTTACACAGGATGCAGAGGGAAATGGGAGCACAGCATTGTCAAGGCAGAGCTCTGCTTTGCTCCCTTTACCCCTGTTCCAGAATAGCTTTGGGTAGTCCTGGAGGAGTGCGAGATAAAACAGTCCAGAGAGTGTGGGAATTGCTGCAGGGATTGAACATCACTGCCGTATGCTGCGCAGCCTCTGTGACTTTTGGGTTACGACTAATGTGCGGAGTTGCTATGCTTAGAAAAAAATGCTTTATATCTGTTCTTGGTGCATCAACTCCTTTTGGCACTAATAATGTAGGAATGGGAGGCGTACAGACTGGGGTTTAAAATGTTGTATAACTTCATGTCAAATGTTATATAGCAAAATGTTGTTTTTTGTACATAGGGTTACATAGCACTGCTGTTAGACTCAAGACTCATTTTCTGCATGAATTGGGGATTAATGTACATAACTGCTGTTTGCGTCTGCATCTTTTCCGAGGATATTAAAACAGTATTTATGTAACTGACTTGGAAAGTTTAAGATGGCATTTAGCAGTCTTTTGAAAAAGTTTCTGGAAATCCTTGTTTGATTCATGGAAGCTGGAGGAACACAGCCTGTTTGCTAGACGAAAAAGCACTTTGCTACTCTTTCTTAAATATGCTTTATTTCACTGTTCAAAGAAAATATGCATGTTATGAAAGTACCAAAAATAGGGAAGGGGGGGTGGGTGTCTAAAAAAAAAAAAAAAAAAAAAAAAAAAGTGGCTGTTGCAGGAATGTTTAATTTAACAGCTTTGTGTTGAGTGAGGAATTATTTTTAAGAAAAGGGAAGGCAAACAGTGGAAGGACTTCCTAAAACAGGAATAGTGCAAATTGCTTTTGAAAAGGGAATCAAACACTGAGGTAATACTGAAAAGTAAGAACTGTGATATGCATAAGGATCCATGCTGAAGATCTGACCCAGATAAGCTATTGATTTATTTATTTATGAACTAGATTTTCTAATTCTTTTCACATGTTATATTGCATACATCTACTTATTTGCCTATCTGAAGTGAAATTAACCTTTTGAGAAAGTTAATAGAAGCACTATGGCTTCATTCTTTAATACATTAACCTTTACATTTTATTTCTAAAATATGTTTTTAAAATCAACATATATGGTAACAAAACAGCCTGTCTCATAAAAAAAAAAAACCAAAAAAAAACCAAACAAAAAAACCCTCTATTGCAGTTGCTTAATTTGTGCTAACTTTGGTCTTATGGATTGTATAGGTATTTCTGTATTTACAGTATAAACATTTTGCATATACACAAAATAATAATGTGATCTATTTTAAGAATTACCTGTTTGTTGTTGTTGTTTTTCTTTAAAGTGATTTGAACTAGTTTATTGGTAGGAGATCCTTCTGCTCTAATAGCTGCCCTTGTATGTGCAACGCCCATGGTGTCCTGCAGCCTTACCCTGTAAGCCACCTCCTCCTGCACTTCTGATTTTCCACTGCAGTGAATGGCAACCAGAGACAAGGTAACTGTAAGGGCTCTACTGCTGAATGATGGGCAATAAATGCTTTGTGCAAGCAACATGCAGGAGTCCCCCTGATTGAAAGATGCCCTTAAGGGGCTTTCTTGCTTTCTCTAAAAGGTGAATAAATCAGCTGCGGCTTTCCATTCAGGGACGTTTGGGTGAAGCTGTGGAGCACTTCCTTAACCACAGAGGAAGTGACCTAGGTTGGTGCTAAGTAGGTACAAGATAGAATTCATTGTGTGCATTTGTAAAACCTTTATTTGTAAATTGGCAGCTAATTTTCAAAAAAGCTTGTTTGCTCAAGAGGAATTCAAAACATTTTTTTCACAAAAACCTTGTCAAGAACGGTTAATGAAAGAGGTATGAAAAAGCATTGTTGTTTTTACGGTAGGAAAAGATAATATACTGCTTTATTCAGCAATGTATAATTAATAGAGCTACATTAATTATTGCTTCATTAATAAGGTTTCATTTCAAGAGCAACATGGAAATGAGATTTAATGAGGAAATGATGGCAAACGATCAAAAATTGTTGGCGTCAGTAACAAGAGAAATGCTTGCAGTTCACCAACATGTTAAACTTCATACATGCTGGTGTCAAAGGTGAAATCAGAGAAAAGTAATTGTAGAATTGGAATCTAATGGGTTAGGATCCAAAGAGATTTGAGAAAAAGAACAGCACTTTTTAAAGAAAAATTGTTGCATAAAGGATTGTGAAAATACAGCAGGTGATCAGGTGAAATTCATAAGATGTCTGAAGTGTTTGAGCAGTCTCTCTGTGAAAGTTCATGAAGTTCAGCCAGGCAGATCCTCAGGAAAAGGTGCAGACAGGAGCCTAAATCCATCTTCAGACAGGGCTAGGAATGAAAGGCACCCGCTGAAAGTGTTGCAGTCGTTATCAACGCATGCATTGGGTCAATGCTGTGGGTAGTGCCTGGTGAGGTCTCTGATTTTAGTGTGTTTCTGTAAAATATAGGAATTCATCATAAAATTACTTTGTAATTTAGAAAGATGATAGTCCATAGTATGAGTTCTGTGTGGTAATCACTTAGAAATTTTTTTTTAAACCATTCATTTTTGAACTCTTTATCTTATGTTAATCTGAGTAAACATAGTAAAAACAAGTAGATTTTGTAATTTCAGAGAGATATGAGTTTTCTGAAGTATGGTTTATACACATAAATACATTTTATACCTTTCCGTACACACTGAATATCTTATTTCTCTTTCTTGAAAAGAAAGTACTTTCCTACTTTCTCTCTCTCTCTTTTTTTTTTTTAGTTATATGAAAGCTGTTAGCATTAGGGATTTTTTTTTAAATGGTGTACTGTTTAAATTTTGTGCGTTCTGCAGTTTTTGTTTCTATTAGCAATTGTGTGTGAATATGTGGTAGATTGACTCAGTTATCCACCCATTATGAATGTAAGAGAAGTTTTAGCTGTTGTTTTCACTCATATTAAGCAAAATTGTCTTTGATGATCTTAAATTTTTTTTACTTTTTTTCTGAAATAGTTCCATTAAAATTGTATGATAAGATATTTTTCCCTAGGATAAAGAGATATCTTTTATTAATTATTCTGCTATTAAAATATTTAGAACTTAAAACCAAAGCAACCTTCCCAAAACCAAGCAAATAAGAACAAACTAAGGAAAAAATCTTCTAGTTGGAAGACATTGTTTCAAATCTAGGCTCAGATTTGAGAAGTCTTAACCTCAAAACCGATACGTCAGGACATTACTTAGCATTACTGCAGTAAAGAAGGTTTTTGAGAGAAGTTTTTGCAAACCTAGCAATCAGTGCAAAAGCGCAGTCTATTAATAGAAAAGAAGGTGTTTCATCACAAAATTCTGAAATTGAGGATGCTGGTAACCATCTCTCTTTGCCTTACCAAGTGTTTTTTCACTTTTTTAAGAGGATTTTTTTTTTTTTTTCTGAATGTAGTTCTCATGTGCAGAATGACCCTGTATCGGATGGGGAAAAAAACCCCAAACAATAAAACTGCGTTGTGTCTTTAGTTATTCATTAAGAAGAACACAGAGATTCATTTTGATTTTACTGTATTCCATAAGAATATTTGAGATGGAGGGAGAGCAGTTGAATGTGCCTAAGGTGACATTTGTTTTTCCCCAGTCTCCAGTAAGACATCGCAAAAGCACTAGGAATCACTTTTCTGTTTGTGACCATGTTCAGACAGGTTTGGACAATCCTGATGGTGATTTCCCATCTGTATGGAAGGCCAGGGGATTGCAGCATTCCTGGCAACATTTTTTCCTCTTAACTCATCCTCTTTGCATTGTCTCCTGCTCTGTCTCCAGTCCTAAAATCCAAATGCAAGCAATTGCTTTGGATTTAATTATCCATCAAACAGACTCAGTGAAAATGTAACTGTTGGTCATGGAGGGAGAGAATGGGAGAAAGAAGTAAAAGTTATGGTGGTTAACTAGGGAGAAAAGAGAGAGAACTTGACAAAGTTAATGCAGAATAGGAAAGTAAAGTTGCACCAGTACTTCTGTTGAGACTATGATGTCTGGTATCCAATATAGTTATTGTTATTAGTTTCTAGGCTCATCTTTGGCAGGAAGTCGTAAAGCTCCCCTGAGGATTAGGACTGAGTGTTTAAAGTAGTAATTGGTCTATGAAAATATTCTCCCATATGTTACTGAGTGATTTTATTATTATTGATTGTCTGAGTTCATTCTGATATGTGGTATTTTGTTTTTTTTGCTTAGTTATAGGAGAACATTTGGTGCAGTGGGTTAAGAGTGTTTCATTTCAGGAATTGCAAGAGGAAAAATCTGGAATTTGGGTTCTGGATTTTCTACTACGGAATTTTCTACTCCCTGTTTAAGGAAGTATTTATCCTGATTCTAAGAAATCACAGATCCTTTTGGTGCTTTCTATAAGCTGCGCTCCATAATGAACACTTGGATGCGTGATTGTGACGTCTTTCTGGTCTTTCTGCCAGTCATAATTGTTAAAGCATTTCTTGTATGTCTTTGTACGGTAGTATGTGACTAACAGGGCTGTATAACTTACGTTTTTTTGTGTGTGTGTGTGTCTCACATTTTTACATCTTAAAACTTGCACAGATTTCTTTGAGGGAGAGAGTCTGGTTCTGTACTTTGTTTAGCACATCACTGTTGATATACTAATGTAATGGTACATCTACTATGGGAAGTCCAATCTCTTTTTGTGATTATCTTTTATGGTGGTTGTTGCAGTGAGAAGTTCTATCAAAACTCACTTAACAGTTGGGCAGAAAAATTCTTTTGATGACTGAGTCAATGAAAAAAAGTCTTTTCTGTTACCATACATCAGTATGTTGTTTAGTTCTTTCTTGGGGTAAAGATTTGGCAGTTTGCAGAGGAAGAATACTTTTGGGGAGTGGTTGTTTGGTTAAACTGATTCTTGGAAAATTTAGTAATGCCCCCAGTAGAGTAGGTAAGGAAAAGTCTTTTTATCTCTTTCTTTTAACCAGTTAGTAAAACCAGAGATACTAGAGGAAAATGATACCAGTGAGTCTAATAAAGATTGCCCTTATCTATAAATCTCCTAACTAAAATCAACAAAACGTGGCTGTATTTTTCTGATTCTTCTTGTCTCTGAGGATTCAAATGATATGGTTTGGGATATTGATTAACCATCACTTCTGTCCGTTTAAGACATTAATTGTTAACACAGTGACTTTTTTTTTCCTCCAATTTGACTGAGAGTTATTCATATGCTATTTAAATAATATGTCCTGTTATATCAGCATCAATTTCCAGCTTGTTTTAGTCTAAGTGAGTATAAAATTGGTTATGGTGAGTCTATTAAATCCAGGGTGAATATATATTTTATATACTCTGCTTCAGAGAGGAGGTATATAAATACCTCATACTAGTATATTATTTTGACATCATAAAAATCTAGTAAAATAGCACTCATACACATATTTGTGCATGCATGTTTATCATGTGTTTTGCATTCCATATCTTCATTTTTACCTAGGTGTAAAAGATTGTGAAGGATACTTTTTGCTCAAATAGTCAAATGAAACTTTTAATGAATCCACTAAGATCAGTGCATCAATGCATTTTGGTCATCCAGTGATTTTTTTTTTCTTTGATAAAATCTGAAATAATCAATTTTTTAATATACAGTGTTTTTTAGCATGTGTAAAGATGTGTCAAAATCCTAGTTTTTGAAAAATACATCTTTCTGGTAGTTTTATGAACGCTATTGTTGGCTGAGTTTAACAGCAATGATTTAAATAGTTCTGCCCTTTCTAATGGTGTCACTGTTGCCAAAAGGTTTTAAGGGAATCCAGGATACTTTGATTAATGAAAAGGTCAAAGAAAAGGTGTGTTCAGGGGAAAATTTTATTTTTTTTTTTATATATATCACTTGAATGGAAATTAACACATTTTTTAGAGATCGACTTGAGTGGTATGAAGCTAAATATGCTGTAATTGCTTTTTACTGGTGTGATTTTGATTTATTATACCCATTAAGGACACTTTTTTCTTTTCTTTTTTTTTTCCACCTTATTTCTATGCCACGTATACTGGAAACAGAGGTAGTAATAGTTCACAGTTTGACTGAAAGTAGTATTGGCAAAAGCCCCATTTTAAGTTATCACCATGAATTCATAAATTATGTCATCTGATACTGAAACCATGTTTCTTAAAGCTCTTTTAACATCCAGTAGCTACTGACTTGCCTGTCCTTTGCTAAAGCTAAGCTGTAGTTAGGATAAGGTTGCAGCTGGAATTACTAATTCAGCAAGTTCAGGAAGAAGCTCATTGAAAATGTAATAAATCTCTTTAAAAAGCCTGTTTTATTTAGGAAGTAAGGGCCACCTTTTAAAGAGTGAAGCCACTATTTAAAGTAGAGGGGGAATTTTCTGTTTTTGCTGGATGAAGTTCCCTATATTGTCAACTTTTTTTTTTTTTTTTTTTTAAGATGTATTCAGAGAATGGGCTTCAAGGTAGTGCTGAAAATCTGCATAAACTGTATATTAAGAGATGTTTTATCTCTTTGAAGAGGCATAGTGGAATGTCAGACCTTAAATTCTTATCTCCCCATAACTAGGGTTTTCATTAGATCATCTCCTGGGAAGGAAAATTAGCATGTGCCTAAAGGAAAAAGAGGAGTTGGTATTTAGCATCTTGACATGTGGACTAGCTGTCAGACATTTAAGGCTCTACATGTGAGCTGTGGAATAAAGTTTTTTTTTTTTTTTTAATAGTTATTTAACAGATTTTATTTCAGTGAAACAGATTTTAAGTTATTGGATGTATTGGCAGGAAGGTTGTTACTTTACTGAGCAGCAAGCCACAAGATTCAAGTTAGGATTTTCAGTCATGAAAAGATGTTCTATTCTCAAAGGATAAATTAACTATCTAAGTCTCTTTTTCCTTTAAGGTCATAATTTAGCAAAGAATGGGAATAATCTAAATAGTTAATAAGAAAATGAGAAAAAAATTAAATTCCAACATGAAATAGCTTTATAAGAAAACTGTAGACTTACAAGTATGATGCTGTTCCTATGGAAGGATAAATGAATTTGATACAACAAAGTGGGTTGGGAAATACCACAGTACTGGTTCTCATCTAAGCGCAGTACTTGCCAATTCCCTTCTGGGCTTGAACAGATATTACATGTGTGAGGGCTCTTGTCAACTGTTGTATTTCAAAATAGATTTCATTACAGGTTCCTAGTGATAATTTCTTTCTTCCTTTGTGCGTATGTCTCTTCTTATAGTAATAATGGGGAGCATATTTGCATATAAATAGACGTCAGTATTTGCTAGAGCAGAGACCTTGTTATGTTTCTTTTTTTTTTTTTTATTTCGTTTTAGTCATAGACATGGTTAAATAAGGTAGAATATTGCGGTGATCACCAGGCATGCGTTGTAATAGTTTTCTTGGTCCGAACACTTTAGGATACATGAACTGCCTAGGACAATTTTATGACCACTTCAGAGCTTAGACATTTGTTTACAATAAAAAAGGCATAAAACAACTTTTAAACAGTGTTTATTTCCCTCTTTCAGAAATACTTACTGACAGCTAAAAATTGGTGTGTGTTTTGGTCACCCATTCTTAGCATTTTAGTGCATTTCCTTCCATTTCTAATTTAGTAATATGTTAATGTTTTTATAATGCATACTTCATACTGCAAATAAATATAGTCTCTAACCATCTTAAATTAGACATACACCTAATAGAAACTCCTAATGATCATTCTGATACACAGCAAAATAAATGATGTAAATTTGATTTGTGTTCCATTAAGGATAGCTAAAATCAGAAGTCACTCTAAAACTAATTTCTGCTGACTATTAATAATGGTTAAAAGACATTTGGTGCTCATAATCTAATCTAATCCAAAACGTTCACAAAATATAAAAGGATGCATTCCAATTAGTACACTAATCCGTGATGGAGATCTGAAGGTTTAAAGGAAGCAGCCATGCTGTGGTCTTATCACAGACCTATATGTAAAAGTTTTAACGCAGACTTATAGTGTTTATGCCACTGATTATTCAGTATCTGCCTCTGCAAATACTCTGCCTCCAAACCAAGTTGTAGCTGCACCGTTTATTAGAGGATTCAGGAGAAGGGGAACTTGAGTGTCACAGCATCAATATTTTTCTTGTGCAGGGCAGGCAAACACTTCATTACTATCTATGCTGCTAATTTAAAGAAAAGTGTGTGCATGTGTATCCACTCATCCGCATGCAGGTGCATGCATGTATGTGATTTAACAGCAAATGTGTTTTGGTGGGTAGTTGTAAGGTTTGTGTGTCTGAGGTTCTTTTTACCAGCAGAGGTCACTCACAGAAAAGAGAACAATTGCTTCATCTTTTAGGAAAGACACAAACATCAGGATGTGCTGTGAAACCCGCACTGAAAATCATGTGTTGTCCAAAGCGTGCAAACAACCTGTATTTGCATTTCCTTTCCTTTGTACTTTTTTGGCTGCTGTGTGATTTGCATGGATGCAAACGACAAAGTAGTCAAATAAATTTTGGGCTTTAAGAGTCCTTATATTTTACTCTGTTATTTAAACCAGCAGAAAAAATATATACTATTTATTTCACGTATTGCTTTAGCAAAAAGAGGTAGCTTTCTATGGGGTCGCTTAGCTTCTTGGAAGTTTTATCCATTGCTGTCAGTTATTATTAATCTTTGAAAGCTCAGTAAAGAGTAATGATTACCATGGATTTATGATATAGTGCACTTTTCTCCTCCATATAAAGATTTCATAAGTAGCATTCTCAACAGATCTTTTCATTATATATACTTCATAATATCTAGTACTTTAAATGTATGCTTAAAATAGATTTTGTTCCTGGTATCACTACTGATAAATAGATGAGTAACACCGGTTCACTTTAAGCTTTTGGAAGAAATCATAAAATAGAAATAGACTGCTTTCTTGTCCTTGTCTTCGTCCTATTGACATGGTTGCTTGGACTTTTTGGTCACAGTCTTCAAGATTGCTGAAGCTGCAGGCAGTTGTTATTAAAAAAACAAAACAAACCCCTAAGAACTGCCCAAGAAGATATTAGTACTGATCTGTGTCTAGTAAATGTTTCTGATATTCAAAGACACAGAAGTGGTGCGATGTCAGTGGTGGTTCAAAAACTATAGCGAAAGTTAAAGGATAAGATCTGAGGAGTTCTGAGGAGATTATGGGCTTAGGTATGCATTCATACATAGGTGATATTGTAATTACTATTAATCTTGCATCCTTTGCCTTTTAAGTCCTTATTACTAATATTTTTTTTCCAGTCTTAGTTTAGGGCGTACTCATTGTATGACTACAATTATTTTCATTATATGTGAACATAATCTTTATAGTCTTTAACAGTTTAATGGTGAATGCATTTTTGGGCAGTTAAGTTGTTGCCCAGATGCTGTATTAAGTGGTACCTGGCTAAGCTGTAAACTACAGGAAGTAAGGATTCTGTAATGGAAATGCTGGTTTTGTACTGGCTATAGAGGTACAAATGCAACTTTCTAATTGTAATGTGTTAGAGAGCTTTTTTTTTATTGAGGAACAAGGTGCAGTTTTAATAGCCTTCAGCTGTAAAAAACAAAACAAAACAAAAAAAAGTCTTTAAGAACATACCATTTTATGCTACCTCTGGAGGATAATAAATTACTGAGCTTTTTGGATTGCTTGTTTTCACTTGGGGTTGGTGTACAGTGGCACCAAAGCAGACATCATGAAACAGCACATACAAAAAAAATGTGTCTTAAGCTGAAAAGTCAACAGGTTTTCTTTTACTTCCATCTTACAGCTTATTTTATAAACGCGTAAAAAGAATACTATTAACCTAAATGTTTTACTTACCCAGCATTTATAGCATACTATGCTGGAAACTAGCCTATTAACTTGTTGTTATTTTTACTTGTAAAAACAATAGCACTAATAAGTTCTCAGGCAGTCTTTGTCTATTGAGAAAGATCCTCTCCGCCTTTCTGCATAACATACAGCAAAAGACCATTTTTTACAACTAGAAGATAGATATCTGTATGGTAAATTACTTCAATTTTCTTAAATCTGTTTTCGTTATCTACCATATAAGAGTAGATTTCTTTCTCCAAAGCGTTTGTTGTTGCTGAACTAATATTTATGATTCAGAAACATGTAAATAATCTGTATGCAAAGTGCAGAATTTTATGTTGTTACATGCAGCTGAGTCCATTTAGAAGCTCTTTTGGATGTAAGCTGTGGTAGATGTTGACAGTTTTCTTGAATAAGGGGAATGTGGCTATAGAGTTTATTCTTTTGTCTTAGAAAGTCATAGGCCGAATAAAATAATCTTTAAACGTCCAGACTCGTCGTCCTTTAGCCTAGCAATTGAAGAATTGAATGAGTTAGGTCAACTGTGTACACTCTTACTCATTTGAGAAGTAGTGATATGGAATATATACTCTCATATATATAATATACTCATTTGAGAAGTAGCAATATGCTACTGTTAATGGCTCTGGAAGAAGCATCATCTGGAAACATAAATCCTAATCGTTTGATTTTCAACTCCAAATTGAGCTTGATGTCTGATAAGTTTTTTTGTTGTTGTTCTTAACTGTTCCTCAAACAATTCAGTTCATTATTGACTTAATGAAGTTCGTTGAACAAATTATCTACCTAGTTGAAGAGATTAATGTAGCCCCAACTGCATCCTCACAGAAGGCTTCAGACTTAAGTAGATTTAAAATTTGTGTGCTTTATTTTCCTGTATGACAATAAGGAGAGATTTTTTTTTGGTTTAGATTTTAGCATTGTCTCATACTTACCTTATGAGAAACCTGCCAGATGTTTCAAGTAATGCTTCTGTTGTTAATAGCTCTGAAATTATTAATGTAATTGACTCACTGTAAGCAAAGAAATAAATCAGATTGCATAGGTTCAGTGAAGCTTAGTATAATCTTTTCTGGATCCATCCCTATGCAGTGTTACTTGGAGTATTTCTTCCTGATTTATTGTAACATCGTTTTATTAGTCATGGGTCTGTTATTCTGTATGTTTTTTGTCTGCCTTTCACCTTGCTGACTGAAGTACTGGAAGAATACTAAACCTGCTTCTGGGAAAATATTCTCTCTTTTATGTATTCAGATTTCAGATGGGAAAATATTGTCTCCTTTATGTATTCAATTTTCATTTCTTTTCAGAGTTCAGTTAAAGAGGAGATCATAATACATGAGAAATTTTACTTTTTAAAGAGCCAGTATGAAATTACACTTTCTGCTTTATTATATGTCCTCCAATATACTTTTTTACACCTCGGCGTTCATTCACAAGGTGTGTTTTTTTTTTTTTTTGAATATGTCCAAAATGCAAAAACAGCTGCTACCAATAATGTAGAGAAACAAGTGAATAACCTACAGATGACAAATTCTTGCCTCATTGCAAAGACAAATTCATGCCTCTGATCTAGTTTGGGTTTAAAATCTCTTATTTGCAAAAGCAATCATTTTTCAGCCCTCTTCTAATGCAGCAGAATGCTTGGACTGAGAAGGCAGCAGCACAGATTTTCATTTAAATTACCCGTTCCTCATATTCTCTGCTATTTTTGCCCTGTAGCATTGGTTGACATTTCATAGAGAGTGAGCTACCATAGGGCTGGAAAATACGTAATTATAAGAATCACCTGCTCTTCATTTTTTCCCATTATATACCAATTGGGATTGAGACATACTTTTCAGAGGTATTTGATTTGTAATGAGAAGTTTTTATTCTTCACTGACCTATGATTAAATTCTGCCATTTAATAAATAAATGGAAGATACCTTCTGTGTAATTCAGCTCGGAAGTTATGCTTGAGAGGCTGTGTAAGTCTTTGCCCTGTACCATATGAGCAGCAGCATATGTAATTGAGAATATGTTCTTAGATAGAAACAGCTTAGTTCAGAAACCTTCGTGATGCTTAATGTTTTAAGGCAAGTATAAGGTAGATGCCTACCTTATAAGACATAAGTGGCTTCAAGGAGCTTGTCAAATGATGCCTTTTTGTCCCACACAGTACTGCAAAGATGGTTTAAATATAGTAGTTAAATCTGGAAAATAATTGATTATAGTTATGTTACAGCATTAAAACCTAGTTATAAGATTTGAGAGTTACTATTTTTTAAAATAAATAACATCATGGCAAATGCAAAGAGCAGATAACGGCTCTGAAGCATCAAAATACAGACAAATTGGTTTCAAAACTGTTCTCTACAAAATGTTTATTCATGTTGTAGGAACTTGAGTAGGTCTTGGTAGTAAGATGGTACATATTTGCCTTTCCATTCAGATTAAGCAGACACCCAGTTTGTAGATAAAGGAACTTCTGATCCTGTTCAAATAGGCTTTTCATTGTTCGAATGAACCCGGCATCTAGTCATTTCCTGCACACCAGCTAAGAAATAGACTTGCTTATTATTTTTATCACAGCAGTGTCTGGGCACCCTGATCCAGCGGTCTGTTTTGCTGCTTGCTGTACAAATACACGAGGCAAGATCACTGAGATCACAAATGTTACACATCTGGACTTGAACAGAGATCAGAGAGTAGCAGAGAACATGCATCCATAGTGAAATTACCGGTCTCATACTGGCAAAGAAAAAATTAGAAATGGGTGATTTCGTCCTTAGTGATCCATACATAATGTTCTTCTGTTTTTATGGTTAAAATTAATTTAATCATAAAGCTCCTGTCTTCTATTAACTATCAGATTGCTGTAAGAAAAACCATCCGTTCTATGGTAAAGACAGAAACAATCCTTTGAAAATGTAATGTGAAGTTTTTATCACATATGTTAGTAACATAGTACTTGATGGAGTGGGGAGGAGGAAGCACATGACAACAGCGAATATTTCTCAGAAACTGGAACAAAGCATATGCTGAACTAAATATGAAAAGAAATAGTTCCTGCAAAAGTGGCTACTATTCAGCTACTAGATGTACAGATGCAATTATATATTTTGATAACTCATGTTTAGAAATGAATGTTATCACTCTTATCCATATGATTAAATAAATCTTTGTTTAGAAACCTTTTAAAGATCAGTTTGGCATTTCCCCCTCTTTTCCTTTTTCTTCAGGTTTTACCAAGGACATAATGATGTCAAGTGCGTGTGCTTTAGAAAGTGCATGCACTTTAGGAGTTCAATTTAGAATGAACTCCTAACTCTCATATCCTCCCTTGATAATCTCAGGGAAATGTTTCAGAAAGAAATAATTTTTAGATCAGTCTGTATTTAATTAAATAAAATCCATGCAGACCTATTATTGAGTGCTTATGATGCTCAGCATGTGAGTAAGCACATGAAGATTTTTATCTTTCTACACTGGAAATTAAAAATTAAAAAACCCACAAAATTTAGAATTAAAAAAACCCCAAAACCAAAACAAAACCAAACAACTCCCCCCCCCCACACACACACATAAGGATACATTTGGAGAAAGTGAGAGAGATGTTTAACTTAAGTTTACTGTTTTAAAATGTTTGTGAAAGCAAATCATAGCCCTAATAAAACCAATCAATTCTACAAGCTTGTCCTTCCTGATAGTCTGTCTAGATATCATGTGGTTCCCTACTGTCATCAGTAAAATCTACTGTCATTTTTTACTTTCTTTAGTAGGTAATATGTTTTCCTGAAAGATGAAAGACCTTATAGAATGGAGTAATATAGTTCAATTGATAATTAATCTAAAACAAAGTTAAGGCAATTTGTCAGGATGCTGTGAATAAGTTTACACAACTTGACTGGTTTTAGCTTTTTTTTTTTTTTTTTTTTTTTCCTCCCCAGAAGATTTAAATCAGTGATCTTTTGTTGATACTACTGCAAGTGTTAATTTTGGAAGGTCAGATGTGCTATCAGAGTATTTTTTTTTCTATAAGATAATAAGATGTGTATCTATATACCAAATTACATGAAGTTAGTAGTGTTTCAGGCCTGACAAAAGTTGTAGTTTTAATAACTTCAACACCTGCCCTTTCTTATTTTGTAGGTCCTGGAACATACAATCCTGTGATGAGTTCAACTTCCCACATTTCTGCATATATTTCCAAGCTGGAGCGCTTTAAGGAACCGAAAGAGAACACTCCTGGCCCTGGAGCATATCAGGTTTGTCAGTATAGCAATTATTGTTTGGGGGCTGACTCGGTCTGAATACAGCTCAACTGATGACCATGTACTTCACGTTTTCCTGATGCCAGAGCAAGCTAACATCATTTTGGGGCCTAATAAATATGTAGATATAATAATAACATACCAAGCAATTAATCATAAGTAATTTTTAAATTATTTCTCCTAAAATAAATAAATAAATAAAATGATATTATGGTCCATTGAACTCTTGGTCCTCAGTGACCTTGGCTTTGAGAGCATGATAGCTGCAGTTTCATTTGAGTATCAGATTTTTGAGCAGTTCCAAAAGGACTTTTAAAATACACGAATCCAGAAAATGCAAAACATGCTAAGTTGCTGGTTCATGTTACAGTAATAAATTTTAGGAGTTTTTATTCATTTTAATTTAGACTTATTATTAGAGCAAAAATATCAGAGAGAGCATCTGCAAATTAATTTTAAGATTAATCAAATATGTCAAGTAGAGAAGCATTTGTTTCATATTAAATGCTGCTGCTTTTTAACCTGTCAGTATGAGAATAATGCTGTCAATCCTTCTGGCTTGCTCCAGTGCTTATCCTAATTTTGTTTAATTTCTTGAATATGGATCAGATGTGACCTTTAGTAGAGGCAACATTAATGTCTTCTCTGTGATCTAATGTTGCTAATACAGTAAAATGGAGATTTTGACAGACATATACGGAATCCAATTTGTTTTACTGCGTGTGTTCCAGTAATACTGCAGTATAAAATGTACAGGTACATTTATTTAGCTTGTAAGTATTACTGATATGTATGAAATGTTGTAGGCAAACAGATTAGAAATACATCTTTTATTTTTTTCTCTAACCTTGATGACTAAGGCAATATGGGCTGATTTTCACATGTGAGAAATAAACTAATATTAGGTGAGTGTTCAGAATGAATTGAAATGATGTTTACAGTGACCTTTCGAGAGGTAAGTTGTTTCTCTAGAAAATTTTATGGAGATACGTATAGATCTAATAACAAAACTGTAAGAACTGTTCTATCCATTTCGTTTAAGAACAGTGCCATAGTCTCATGCAATATAATGTGAAATGAGCAACACGTTTTGGAATGAGCTGATGTAAATTCAGCTGAAATTCCACCTCAGTCTTGAAATATGTATATTTTTACTTCCTCTATCCTCTATCAGCATAGAATAAGATTAATTCTAGATAATGCAAGGATTTTCAAAAGTTCAGAAATCATTTCTATCTCATGTCATAGTAGTAGTATCTAATATGTTGGCTTTCTATTTGTATATCCTTGTCAAGTATAATGACAGTGGCCACTTATTAGAAAACTGTCTTTTTTGTACAGTTTATAGTTTACGTTTGTACTTTTTTTGGTGCAATTTATTTGTTATACTACAATTTATTTGTTATACAACCTTTATAGGTAAGATGATAGCATAGTATCCACAGGCTTGTTTTTGTATAATTGTGTAGTCGTTTTCCCTTTAGGCCTTCATTTTCCCTTCCCTGGTGTCAACCAGTTGATATTTTATTCTTTTTTTCTTTCTTTTTTTTTCTTTTTTTTTTTAACAGTTGCTTTCAGTTCAGTTAAACTATAAATTTCAGTATATTTGGTAGTAGGTTGTTTGGAAAAAAATTTTTCAGAAAATTTTTTCTGTTGGCAGTGCAAGGCTTTGACAAGTTTGCAAGACCTCAGGAACCTCACTGTTACACAAGGAAAAGGTACAAATGAAGAATCTGTCAAGTCATATAATGTGTATGCATGTTCGAAGCTGATGCTTGCAAAGGAAAAAGGAGAAAGATAAACCCTTAAGAAATGATTGATATTCAGTAGGGTGGTAATGAACTTAACCTTCTTGTCATGCAAATACTGGATATGAAAATTAAATATTTGCATTAATCTAGCTTCTCTCAAAATGAAGATTGTCTAGAAAAATGATTGAGCAATGTATTCATCCTTACAAGATGATAAAGATATGGTTGGTCAGAAATGTTGCTTCAAGTTAAAGCAAAAAATGTCATCTTAAGTTAGGAGATGGTGCAGTAACTGAAAAGTTAACTTTCCTATATACCCTGTGATTTGAAGAGATGGCTTATAGAGATTAAGTAATTAAGCAAGAAGATTTTGCACTTTTTTGAGAGGGTAAGTTAATGTAGTATTCATTTACATTATTATGTTCAAATTCCTAACCATGTTTTTGTCTATATATCCTGATGTTCAAATTCTCTGTCATTGACTCCATTATATGTATTTTTTTGTTATCTGTGGCCGATTGATTTCTGAAGGGGAAATTGGGCAACAGAATATGAAGGCAATGGTGTTAGATTTCTGTGCTTAAGAGAAGTCATGTGTGAGCAAATAACTGAAAGGACCCGACTGCCATTTGTAATGAAACAAGAACACACTGTCTGTAGCTGGGTGAACATGCAGCTCTGTAGATGAGAGAGGTTTTACCTTTTAAAGGAAATCAAGTGATGCTGAACTGGCTGTGCTTCTGGGCATCCCCTCAGGTTCTGGTGTGCATCAGGGTTTGCGCTGTGCTTTATACACACAGCAATATTGTGCACTATTCACATAGCCTCTATGTGTTGTTTGATGCAGGATTTTGTCCCTTCTCCATTGCTGTGCACTGCTGCTTAAAGAGGCAACTCATTCGTGTGAAGTCACCTCCATATCAGTAGAGAATCACGTAACCAGAGAAGCATGAGGCAGCTGAAAGATGAAGCAGTCTGCTCCCTGTGAAGCCAGCAATCTTTTCAGAAAGTTTTAATTGATATCTGTGTTTAGTGTGTGTTTTCCCCTCCCCGGTATGTGCTTAAGTGCAGCAGTATGTGACAGTGCACGTATGATTAGGAGGAGAGATTATTTTGTTTTTAAATACAAATGCTAGTTAGAACTTGGGTTAGCCCTTTAAAAAATATGTTCTGCTCCTAGCAGATGGTCCTTGCTGGGGGAGTGTCCTATTTAGATCATTACTATGTAAAGCTCCTTTTTAGGTTAATCAAGGGGGTTTTTGTACTCAGAATAAACTTGACAGTGCTTGAGGGCCTAACTGTACAGGGCAGCGGTCCTTAAGTGCGTTGGATAGGCAATGGTTCAGTGCATATAGGTGTGCTGGTGTGCCGGTTCTTGCTCTGTTGCAGTAAGTTGTCAGGTTTCATGTTGGCTTTCTATGAAAATGGAAGTAGAATGTGTGCTCTGATGAGTCAGTCTGATAGAGAAATGACTGTTAATCCTGTGATGGAAACTGATAGGCATCAAGGCATCTAGTCCAAACTGTAAAAGTTTCATCAGAATAATGCAGGTACAAAATGGCTTGGTTGCACAGTTATATAAATGTGGCTTATGAAATACTGTCATGGTGAAACCACCATGGTGCATGTAGCTTGGCAAAATCGTTTTTAAAAGAAAAGCAGTCAAGCTGAGTCCAAGAAGGATTAGTTTAGGATCACTTGTGAATACAAAGACTTAATTATGGGAATGGGATGGTGGGGCTATGTGAAAGGGGATGCTAGTATATTGACTGGTGATGCTGATGGTGGCTAGCAAGTTGTTGTTGATGGCTGCTTTGTTTGTTGATCAGACCATTAAAAGATTTGGATTCCTGTTTTTTTTTTTTTTTTTGGACGGGGGTGGGAGCTGTTTTTTTAGTGTATGTTCACCAACCACTGGGCTAGAAAGTCATGCTTCCAAGTGTACTCCTCTGCTTTCCTGGCTTGTTGTCTGGCTCTATAAGTCCTGTCATTGTCCGTGTATTCACATTCTTAGTTTCTTGCTCGGCGTTGTACAGGTGGCAGGAACAGGACAGACTGACATCCTCAAGAGTCAATGAGATAGCTCAAATAGGTGGCATTTGAGAAGAGACTGGTATAACTGGCTAAGAGAGCGTTACAGTTTACTAAGGAAACTAACAGTTTTTTTGTTTAAGTGATTCAATATAATAAGCTCCTAGGGGATGAATTATGGGCTGAATAACTGTTTTCAGTGCTGAGTGGGGTGATCCATTCAATATCTTTTATCATGCTGGATTCTTGGCAGAATAAGCTTTTTGTGTGTTCCAAGGCTTTCTTAGTCCATAATGAATAAATGCTATTTTTCGGCACTTTGGAAGTTTTTTTTTGCTAATAGAGAAGACACACTAAAATATATATTTTTTTAAAATTTCCTTTATGACAAGGAATACTGCATGTAGCCATAGAATTTATCAAGCAGCTTTTGAACTGAAATTAATAGTGCAACACTTTTGACTTCAACAGGACTATGTTGTTTTATGTTAGCTAGATTTCTGATATTATGCTTCTGTTTTAAACTTTCCTGAGCATAAATAAATGTTTGTCCTGACATTATTTTTCTGTCTAAATGATCTGTCCCTTGTCATGTCAAAAAATTATGAAAAGTGTTTGCAGAATACACACAGATTCTTTGACACATTTGCTAGCTAATTTTAAACATTTTTGTGTCAAGTAGCTTCCATATCTAGTCATGGCAACTGAATGAAATTTTTTCCATCTGACTGAGTCTCACAATAATGGCAGTAATATGTTCATCTTAATTACCACTCTACTTGCGTTCATCAAAGTCTTCTGATTGACTTTTGTGTTGATTCCTCTTGTGTTGATACCTCTCCAACTTGGAGAGGTAATGGTTTGTAATGGTGTAAAGCAAAAGCAGTAGCCTTGTATTTTCTGCTCATCATTTGTTCCAGACAGTACAGACAGATAATAAGGCAATAGCTGCAGTAATTGCAAAGCTAATTTGAATTATCCCTAGCATATAGTAAGAGAATGAAACTGTTTGGACTATTATGGAGTTGTGAACTGTTACTTAATATTTATTAATTTAAGTATTAAAAAATTAAAAATTAAAATTAAGTATTACTACTTAATATACTAGAGGTAATGGCCACAAACTGAAGCACCAAAAGTTCCACAGGAACTTAAGGAAAAATTTCTTAACAGTGAGGGTGCCAGAGCACTGGAACAGGCTGCCCAGAGAGGTTGTGGAGTCTCCTTCTCTGGAGATCTTCCAAACCCACTTGGACGCAGTCCTGTGCCACGTGCTCTAGGTGACCCTGCGTGTGCAGGGGGGTTGGACTGGATGATCTCTAGAGGTCCCTTCCAAACTTAAGCATTCTATGATTCTGTGATTTAATTTTAAGTGAAGGAACTTCTTTCCAAAAACTCTGTGCAAGAATTTAGTATATTCTGAAAGCTTAATTGGTCTTTTAATTCTTTTGAGATAACTGTTGGAAGAGAAAGCTTTGGAAAGAGAATAACTTCAGGCAAAACAGTTCTGAGATCATCTGATTGGAGAAAAAAAGGCAGGGAAAGCCTCTCTCTCTCTCTCTCTCTATATATATATAAAAGTATGTACAGAGTTATATTAAGAGAGAGAGAGAGAGAGAATGTGTGTGTGTTTGTGTATTGTATTGTTTAACTCTTGCCTAAATAGAACTTAATAAATTTAAACATGGGCATGCAAATGCTCTTCCTTTCAGAAGTGATACATAAACTTATTAATTAAGACAAGATACATTTATACTTGTATTTTTCATTACTTGTGAATATTGTGGATGTGACTTTGCTCATGATTAAGTTAAAAGGGTAGAGGGAGAATTGGAACAGTTAACCTCTTGTTTGGCCTTTGATTAATAATTTTGTACTCTTTTCCCGTTAAAATCTATGAATCTTTAATTGTAAAAAATATAAACAGGTGAACATAGGAAGTAGGATTTTTCTTATTCACTTACCAGTAAATTAAACAGTGACTTTTTCACAAGTAGGGGGTACTATTTGACCAACTAAGCAAAAGAAGTAAATATTTCTATCTTGAACAAAAACAAAACTCAAAAACTATTTACTTGGTGGAAATTTGCTATTAATTTTTTGTTGACCTGAGGGAAGCATACATGTAGCTTAATTACACACTGCACAAACCATTAATGTTCTCTGTGCAAATCAGAGGGCTCTTAAATTTTTACAGCAGCATTCATAGCATTTACAGAGCTAACCACCAACAGTAATTCAATCGCTTTGCATCTGTTTGCATTTTGAGAACAAAGAGTGCTTTCCTTTCATTTAAGTGGAAAAAATCCATGTGAATTTTTGTTTTGCCCCTTGAAGGGAAGAACAGTTTTGAGCAGGTTTGCAAAGCCCTGCACTGAGCTGGTGCTGGTGGGATTCTTCTGTGTTATGCTTTAATGAGACTTCTACAGCTAGAAGTTCCCTTTGATTTAGTAATGTACACAAGGCTTTTATCCCTTTCTAAAAAAGAAAAAAAAAGTACTTGTATCTTGTCTTAATTAATAAGTTTGTGTTTTATGTACCACTTCTGAAAGGAAGGGCATTGGCATGCCCATGTTTGGATTTATCAAGCTCCATTTAGGCAAGAGTTAAACAAAGTAAATTAAAAACCTTAAAGCAAGTATAGCAGAACTGTACTAGATGCACTGTTTTTTCCTCTGTTAGCTATTTGACATAATGAATTTGAAGAATGCAATGTGCTTGACAAGGCTGGTGTAATTATCCTGCAAAAGACTGCAGGGTTAATCTTTTATACCAGCACTAAAAAATACTTTTGAAAAGAAGAGTTTTCTCTGAGTGCATCAAAATTGATCAAATAGTAAGCAACTTGGAGTAAAACTTGGATGGATGCACTGAAATCATTCATGAAGTCTTTCTTTTTTTTTTTCTTTTTTCTTTTTTTCCCACTGAAATATATTGCTGAAAGTTTAAGCACCAACACTGTACTAACAAAGTCAGAATGACTAGAGAATCATTTGATAGGCAAACAAATAATCAATCCGTGGGATTTGGGGAAAGAAAAATATTGAAAATAGATGTAACGACTTGAACAGACTGGAAAGAATTCAGTATAATATTTTTATTTTTACTCATACTTTTATATCTGTTTTTAACAAATATGAATAGGACCAGTGCAGGTTTCGGTATTATAGCTTGAGGAAACTAATGTTTGGAAGAGGAGTTTTTCGAGCCCATTGGTAGGGATAAATCAATTGTATTAGGCATAGTAAGTTGTCAGAAATTTGCCTGGGACTTGAATCTGATGGAAGGCAGTAGAGTGGGACTAATGAAATTTGGATAATGCTTCAGATAGCAGGAAATGAGTGGTCAATGCAGCTGAGTAGCCTTCTCAGATTATGAAATACACAACTAAAGTTAGATCTTGGGCACAAGCATCTCACTTTCCTGTCTGTTATGCTACAGTTCTGATACAGTATCAGAAAGGGATGTTTGGTTTGGAAAACGTTGTGCATGTGGGTGTGCATGTACACACACGCACGTATGGCAGGAGAGACCTCATAGCCTCTCTGCTAAATGCAACCAGAAATGGAACCTAAGGGAAGTATCCTAATGGAGACACAACCGGGTGCTTGGTCAAATACATAATGTGGCTATCAACAACAACAACTGTGGCTCTTAAAAGAGCAGGTCTTCCCCTGTGTTTAGTTTAGTATTGATTAATTCAGTTAACAAGCTGTTTTATTCAGGATATTATTTATGGTTCAGTATGGCTTTTTTTTTTTTTTTTTAGAAAAGCTGTTTGCTATAAGAATACTGAGAGCTTTTTAGTTTGAATATAGTTTCCTTGGTAACTGGTTATTTTTAGTTATTTATATATTTGTACCTGATATTTAACAAGCTTTTGAATTTTTACCTTTGCACTGCAGAAAAAAATGAGGGAAAAGGAATACAAGCAATTTGCAGTATTTGTCATTAGGAAAAAAAAGTTTTTTTGACATATTAGAATAAACTTTCATATTCTAAGTGAAGATCACAAAATGAAATCTTACATGAATAAATTTTATTCTGTTATACAAAAGATCTTAAAACACTTCAAATATATTTTGAGAACAGCATGGTTTTGTTTATGTCACTTCGCCCAGCACTGACGAGCTGTTGGTTCTTTAGGGTGGAATATATATATGCATTTAGCAACTGCAATAGTCAATAGTTGTGAATGCTGAAAAAATCGTTGTATCAGCTGTAATGACAAGGATCATTTTGGTGAAATATATTGGCAGTCCTTTAAGCTGGCATTTACTTGAGACATAAGGATGTGAGACCTTACTCTTATGCAAAGGACAATTTCTTCTCTAATTAGTGTTTCTAACTACTGCTAGAATATGCATACAGTGTGGGCTTGTTGATTTCTCTGTTCTTTTGATTTCTTGTATGGCATAGTAAATCCAAGTCCAGTGCCTTAGTGTTCATCTTATCAGAAACGTGAGCTGTGTGTCGTATCTGCTAGCACCGTGATACTGCACTGATTGAGTGATTCAGAAGGGAAGAGGAAACTAACTGATGCAAAATGCTTCCTCTTGGCAGCACTTAGCTCCACTTAAACTTTTATTCCAGAATTGCATTACCAGATTATGATCTGTAGGTATCGGGAACTATATTTAAATAGTTTTTTCCACTTTCTTTAATATTAAACTCTTAAAATTATACTGTTTTGGAAAATGCATGTCTTTACATCAGAGATGGGCTCCTGAGAAGCTATGCTGTGTATTTCTTATCACCTGCAAAGGGCAGACTTTGAGGTCATATTGTTCTGAAACTAATGATTATGGAGGAGTTGGACTTCTGGACTTTATAAAAATCTCTGCAAGTTTTAGAAATACACTTTAATGGCATTCAGCGCATAATCTCTATCTCTTAAATAACAGTTTTGAACCAATGTTATATTTAATTAGATGCACAAAGGAAAGTTTTCCTCTGCAGATAAACTCCACACACTGTTGACATTTTAGCTTTCATACTACTGGAAGGTTAGGCTGCTCCGGTGAAAGTTTGCATGTGTGTTTGTTTGTTTTTTTTTTTTTTCCTTCTTCTTCTGTGGAAATAATGTCACCTTGCTACTATGGCCCAGTTTATTTTGGCCAGATTAGTTGGAATAAGGACAGTAACAGGACAATGATGATGATATTGTGCTCTATCTAGGCATGCATCTCTGCCCTTGCAACCCTTTTCTGAAATTCCTCCAGTTCTGAGTATCAGTAATCTTGAAAAATAACAATAAATGAAATGTTCGAATGTTATCCTGCAGAGGGTCCTTAACACCCTATGTGTTGGTATAAAGGCACAGAATAGGAAGGAAAAAAATGTTTGCAGATATGTATGGGGTGTTTGAATATCTAAGTATTATATTTTTTATCATTTTTCTGTGATAAGCACTGTTTATAGCAAGTACTGGAGAACTACACTGTTGAAATTCTACTATAACTTAGAAGAATAATATTAACTGGTATGATGATAATCTAGACATCATTTGTTGTTTTTCATGATTAAATTGGTTTCATATCCATAATCAGTTCTGTGTCACCTGCTAAGAAAATGGCAATTACTAAGTGAATAGTAAAAGCCTTGGCACTCTGTCCGATAGCTTGACAACTTTACTATTATACCAGGAATTCAGTTTAAAAATGACAGTCACCTTTGGTAGCTAATGATCCACACAATATACCTAGTGAAATATAAAGCATTCCTTTGAAAAACAGACAATTTGTGGAGAAGAGGTCTTATATAGGAATGTAAGTACACTACTTTTATCAAGTACTGAATACTTACTTTTTCCTGTGACATTATAGACTGTACTTACCT
>NW_010577544.1:91006-131299 GCF_000705375.1 Tinamus guttatus | reverse complement strand
ATTACTTCTAAGTTTTTGCTTTGGGTAAATGAAATTGAGTTTATTAAGTTTTGTGTTGTAAGATGTGCACTCCATTCATTTTTTTAGCATATATTTTGAACAAAAAATAAATTAAGCTTTTTAAGGTAAGTAATGCATACTGTTTGGAAATTATGCCTATTGTATGGAGTGTGAGAAATCTAAAAGCCAATATGCTTACAAAATTTAAATATTAACTTATTTTGTTGAGCCTTGAT
The DNA here is from genome assembly GCF_000705375.1 of Tinamus guttatus. The sequence goes on along the minus strand of NW_010577544.1, from coordinate 131,063 downwards.
TATATTTTATTGTGAGGTATTTGTGAGTGAGGAGGAAAGCAAATATTACAGAATGTTATTTATTAATGATCAATCTTTAAAAAATCATCCCTTGTCTGGTTTAGAGATAGGACCTTGATTAATATCAGAAAGGCAGCACAGTATCTTGGAGAGGAAGCTAACAAAGCATGTAGTGAGGGTCTGAGAATATAGAGAAAAACAGGAATCTTGGCAGTAGGATAACAGAATCATCCTGTGAATAGTATTTTCTGTTAAAATTGTGAAATAATAACTTTCCATATTACAAATTAAACAAAACCCTTCTTTTTCCAACATTTTCCTGCAAATATTTGCTTCAAAGTATCTATTTTTAGATTATTTCTAGGGAAGCTTGGCCAATTGCCATATATTTCCCAAAAATATTCCAAGCACTCCTGGAGAATGGGAGAGAATTAAAACTGACCGTATGCAGATGCTAAAATTGCAATTCTTCTGATGAGTGCTGTTGGGAATTTTAATAACTGAAAATGAATATTCCTTTCTCTTCCTACAGCAATAACTTTTCTCCCAGCCTATGAAGTCATTTAAAAGATGAGTCTGGCAGTAATTCACAATGTCTTCTCTTGAGTTAGTAACATGGTTTTCTTCAGGGATAAAGATTTTGACTGTTAATCTAAACATTGAGTAAATTCTTATCTTGTTTGCTTGTAAAATACACACCTTTAAAATACTTTAAGATTTCCAGCGTAGTTCAAAAACTGAGGAAGCTGAGGAAACTGTTGAGGAAGTATGGTTTCAAATTTGAAAAACTCAGCTTTGATTTTTGATGTTCTAAAAAAATGCCAATAGATGTTTTGTGTGAAGGGAAGAAAAGTGAAAGTAAGAAACAAACTGCTAATAAGTCTGACTGGTATTAGGGCTGATAATAGGAGAACGATTTTAAAAGCAGCATCATATCTAAGTATTCTTAAAAGAATATGATAAATGATTTTTATAGGACATTGGCCTTCACTACTATTAAGTCTTGTTTCTTTCCTTTTGGGGAAAATACATGGACCTGAAAAAAGGTTTCTGTGGCAAAATGTTTCTGTCATGTCAAACAACCCAGTGAGTTGAATTCAGAGCGAGCTGCAACTTCTGCTCAGATCTTGAGGTAATCGGTGAGTTACTGCTTTCAGACCTGCAGAGCAAAGTTTTGTACAAACAGTTTTGTTGGTAAACAGTTTTGTTGGTGCCCTAAATGAGACCAGGTACAATTTCTCAGTCCTGATTGCGTTGACATGTAGGTCTAGCAGTAATGAAAAGCAAGATCAACTTAACTTTGACAATAAAGTGAGCAGAGCTGAGCTTTAATAAACACACAGAATGCATATATTGACTTGAAAGGTTCTTTATGTAGTCCTCTTCACTGCTGCAAGTAGTTCAGTGTTGTGACCTTGTAATTAAAAAAAAAAAAGACAAAAACAAAAAAGCAATGAGTATGTCTGCAGATTTTTACTCCATCTTTGTAAACAGAATATTTCACCTGAAATGTAGCTACGAACACCAGACCAACCTGGAGTTAGCAGACCTTCCCCCCAAACCCCACCTCCTCACTACAGGAGAATCCGAAATAACGTGAAGGGCTGTTGATGCCTTTGGATGCGTTCGATGCCTTAGTGAAAATAAGGACACAGCATTTGAAAAACAGATTCGCCACTTTTTTTAAAATTATTTTGAGGTGTTTCTTTTGACTTTTTATGTTTTTTTTTTTTTAAATATTACTTCAGCTTTTTAAATAATTTAAATGATTAGATAACTACTATGATTGTAGGTTCACAGGGAATTCTATTCAATATAATATGCTCTTCTATCATTTGATATATTATTTCTAATACAGCATAGAATTAAAATAGAAATTAACTTGGAGTAGACCTAGGTAGCCAATAGATAACCGACAGGATTAAGTCACTAGGTGCTTAGGGATGCAAATGCTTGCAGTAACAAATATCTTCAATGCCTCTTTCATCTATTTAATTAAATATCTTCACCTACCCACATAGTCTCCAAATATCAACAAATTTCAGTGTTGCTGAATACTAAAACTGAACAGTAATCCCAGGAACTGTTTTCCTATTCAGATCAGTGTTGTGTAGATTTATTATGGCCTCTAAACAGTGGCATGAACAGCAAAAGAAAAGTGATGTGCTGAGAATTACACAACTCCTTCATAAAAGTTGAGCATGAAACCCAATTTTCAGCTTGAATTTCTTTTTGGTTTTCTGTGTAAATGTGAATGTTCAGTAGAATATCCTCTCTCTCGAGTTGGATTTGAAAAAAAATTACTAAAAACTTAACATGCTGATTTTTTCAACATGGGATTTTTTTTTTGTATTGTTCTGCTCATCATTTTAAATCAGAAGGCAAAGGAGGTGCAGTATTAGAGGGTCTTTAATAATGACAGATGCCTTACTAACTCTCTGACATCCATTCATCCATGAATTCTATAATTGCTTACTTGCTTTAAGCTTCAGAGTTCATTAGTTGTAACAGAAAATAGCTTAAGCTTAATCAAGCCCTTTATTTACGTGAAAGTTATTTTTTAATTATACAAACCTCTAGTTACCCTAAGCAGCAGTTGCTTCCATGTTTTTCTGGCACCAACATACTGAGATTCTCTCAAATGAGCTCTCTAGCTCCATTTGCACCTTGACTGGTACAGCTGACACGTGGAGATGCTGCCAGCTTAGGTCACAGCAGGTATCTAAGTGTGTTCTGTAGTTCTGTAATGCGGTATTGCCATTATGAGTAACAGGCCATAAGGTTTTACTAAGTTTGAACTTTTTTACTGATTTTGCAGGGTCTCAGGACTGAAGCTCATCAGGCTTGTTCCATCTGAGCTTTTCTAGGACTCCTTGTAATTTTATCTTATTACTTTAGATAAGATAGCAATTTCTCTAATTGACTAGGTGTCTATGGCTAATTTGGTTTTATCTTTGTTTCGTACAGCCATAGCGTTATATACATGGTCATAACAAACAATTGTTCAGTGCAGAATTGAGGTATTTAAAATTTTTAACATAACAATGAACTGTAGAGAAATACAGGCCTGGTATGATAGTATAGGCTTTGAGAATTGGAAACACTGGGTATCCTGTATTGTAACAACTGGGGGGTGATAAGATATGTGGTGTGGACTTGGCACTGGAGACCTCGTGACTATGTACGAATGACCAGTGGTCAGTTAAAGTAATGCAGACCTGGAACTGGGCCAAATTGGTTTTAGGGATAACAGAGAACAAAGGAATAATCTAGCAGATGTAGATAGTGTAGGGAGTAAGAAGGCAGAAATGAAGAAGCTCCTGTATACTAATTTTAATAGTATTACTATTACTACTGAAACTTTTCCTGCATAGAAGTTTTTATTCTATTTCTCTAATAGCTATGTTTGGACTAATAAAGATTCTTAGATTAGACTGTTAAGTTTTCAGTTACACTAAAAACAAATTCTTAGTTTTATGTATGAGGTGTGTTTCCTTTTTGCCCATAAACAATATTTGAGCGTAATGCTCTGCAGTAGTCAACAAGCTTTTCTGTCTTGGACCCTGGCTGATTCCAGACACTGCCAGCTATGGAGAGGCAAAACTCCGCACTATGTATGCGGCTTATGGAAGATTTCACCAAAGCACATAAAGGTCCAGTCCTCAGATGAGGTTTAGGTAAGAAAAGTTCAGAAACCCTACTTCATAATTTATTTTTAGGGTTTTGTCATGTTATTTTTGAGATCTCCTAGTTAAATCAAGCTTTTTGATCTCCTTAAAAGGAACAGAACATTTAACAGGCTAGGTTGTTCTTACACTTTTTACAAGTATCCATTCTGTATGCGTTGCCTTGATAGCAAATAGCCTTGTGCACAACTACAGTCAGTCCTATACTCATGATTAGATAGTAGCTTGATGACTCAGTAAGCAAACCTTTAATATAGATTGGTTTGTCCTGAAGCAATCTTATGAAGCTTGTTGGGCTGGCTTATATTTGATATTTATTTTTGGTGTTAATTTAAAAATAATTAATGTGAAACTTCAACAAGTTTCTGACCATATCTTATGTTGGAGAGGATGATCTCTCCCACAAATGGAGTGGCTATATGTGAAAAAATAGATTACAGCTATGGCAAGAGAGTCTTTTTAAAAAGAATCATTACTGAGTCTGCACAGAGCTGAAGCACACTTCCCAAAGTCTTCCTCTTACTGAGATGGACTTCAGACTTTTACTCAAATTATCCTCATCTAAGAAAGACTGTAGCCATGGCTTTCAAAATGAAATCTGAAATTAGCTGAGGTTGTACTTAATGCAGCCAGTAAGTGGTCTAGATTTCTCTCACTTGCAAATTTGTATTAACTAGGATGGGAGTTTCCTGCTAGTACAGTTGTGGTTCAAGTAATACACAGGCTTTTTGGGCAGTGAGACATATTCAGTCATTTTGTTGAAGTGAATGTTAACTTTATTTCCGATTTATATTTAGTGGGGCTGCTGTAGCTTTGGGCTTTTCTAGTCTGGAGCTGCTATGAATTGAAATAAATCACTGTAGAAGGCACTTGGGAGAATGGACAATAGTGTTGTCTAAATGCCTGCCATTGCATTTACTGATTTTTATGGAAAAGAGGCTGCCCTAGAGAAAGCTGTTGATATATAGGATGTGGATTTTCAAAAAGTTAAATTGCATGAAAAGCTGCTATCAAAGATTTGGAAAGCTGACAATGATAGAAATCACTACTGGGCACTTTCTGTAAGACAGACGTGTTGACTGCCCTACCACTTATGCCAGCTTTAGCTGGGGACAGTTCCAAACTGTGTGACTCAGCAGGGAGCCCTGTGACGCTCAGGAAGCTGCCCGCATTCGTGCGGCGTCTTTGCCACATGATGGGAAGGCAGCACAAGTGACTCAAATGTTTGGATTTAGCCTTGGCCTTGTGCATTCGTGCAAGGAGAGGAAATGTGCTGCATCAACCACATGGGAAGTTAACAACAGTAAGCGCCAGTTATGCTTAGGTGTTTGGTATAGGCAATGCATAATTTGTTAATGTGATCTTTGTATGAGGTTTCTAACAGTAAATGTCCTTGCTTTTTATAATACTGTTGAAGGTAAGAATAGTGTGACATGATCTGCAAAGTATTTATTCAGATTTTTTTATTACATAAGCAACAATTAAAATATTTCTTGAAGATGGCATTTTTATTGCAAAATCAGACCTGCTATAAGGGGAAATAGTTTAATTGATGATATTGCCAGCTATAGTATTTATGTGATATGGGCCTCCTTCTCATTTAAAGGCTCTTTCCAGGCTCATTAGAACGGTAATCCTAGGAAATTTGCCCTTCCTCTGGTTTGCCCAAGTGAACATAAAGTCCTTCTCAAATTTAATCAATAGCTTGCACTCTTCCACCTAAGTCTATTATAATCTCCTCGTTTTACTGAATTCTGTAAAAGAGGTTTAACATGCCTACATTTTCTGTAGCCTGAATAATTACCGTCTTGGCCCAGGAAGTGAAAACTCTGACTGAGTTCTCCCCTGAACAATCTAAATCAATTGGTAACTTTGTGTGCCTTTGTGTCCTACTAAAAGGACACAAGGGAGAAGGGAAAAATTCAAGGAGTGCATTTGAAAAAAAAGACTATGAATGTGATTCTGTACCTTTGTGGTTAGATTACTCACGTAGGAAAACTCCTACAATGACTTCTTGGTGTCAGGACTGTGTATTAATTTCATGCTGGACATGGTTAATGTAAAGAACAGAAGCCCAGATAAGCTGTACTGTCAGCAATGCATGAGACATTGAATTTAGAATTGACCATGATTTCACTTTGGCACAGCGCTGTATTTTGCAAATTTAGCATACCCATAGCTTATTAATGTTGCATCTATACTCATCAGTGAAATGGTAAAGAAATGCTGGAGCTAGTAGTAGTTTTCATTTCTAGAAATATTGAAAAGCATGCAATAAATACTATTGAGAAGTAGTTCAGATGCAACATCCTGCTCGTATTGCTGCACTGTTATCCAACAAAGATTGTTACTGGGCTATGTGCAGTAACCCTTATTAACATATATGTTCCTAAGGAGCTGCTCCTGAGGATTACTAATGAACCAATCTTCAGCATAGGTTCATTACTGATTTAATATTAATTGTGGACAAGTTAGAACCCGTTGTGACCCTGTCCTGCAGTTTTTGTTTTCATTTTTTTTTCAATTAAATCATTTCATGAAATATTTTCAGGTATTTTGGAAGATTTGCCATAACACTCATCGCTTGCTTTTGACAAGTGTGTTTTTCCTTGTTCAAAGATGCTGTAGGTGGATGTGATGTTTTCATACACGTACAATTACTCACCTCCTTCTGTTTTCTTTCTTTTTTCAATTTCACTATTGCTTAAAAATAGTTAAATTCTGTAATCTTGAAAAACTTAATAGGTAACAAAATAGAAGTTTTTCTTCTAATCATATTTCTAAAGGTTTTCCTTTTTAAATAATAATCTGTTTCCTAAAAAATAGTATTCTTTCAGTACAAGTTTGTGCTGCCTTTTTACTTGAAGATAAAAACAATTTTGACCATTATCATTTATAATTTCTGAGGCTGAAAGAAGTAGATGAAATTCATTTTTAGTCATGACCAAAGGCAGGGAAAAATCAATGGGTAAAGGAGAGTTGTATTATCTGGTGAATTTAATAATTTCTTTTAAAGAGGATTGGCCTGTAACTTCTCAGCATAATTCCTTGATAAATATTTTTTCCGTTCCTATTAACATGTTGAATGTATAGAAAAGTCAGTTGCTTATTAAATTGAAAGGCTTCAGTGGTTTTTCCCACTTTGACTCTACTTAAGACACAAAGCATTCAGAAAATTATTTCTTGCTTTTGTATTTCATTCTAGAATTCTGTGTTCTGAAGGGTACATGATCTTTGGGAAAGTTGACTTTGACTTGTTTGCGATACTACTCTGCTGACTCTTCCCATGATGATGACTTACATCCCAAAATATAAAAGGTCAAGTAGTCAAAGGGATAATGGGGTGGAAAAAAACAAGAATGCCTTAAATGGTTTGCTTAGAAGGGAGTTATGCATGTGCAAAAATCATGCCTGTAGGGAGGAAAAGAGTGTGAGTGATGTAATTTATGCAATATTTTTCAATTATATTTGTGCATTGTATGGACATATATGATACAATAAGATTCCAGTGAGACATAGATGTCTGTGTCAGTTTGTAGAGAAGTGACAACATACGGAATAGTTTAAAAGGCATTGAATTTGCATCTCATGTAAATAGGAGCATTTTTTAAAAAATCCATGAGATGCAGCAGCTCTTTAATTTAAGCCTATATCAATAGCTCCATTCTAGCTTTTGTGTTTTTTATATTTCCATGATTCCTTATTACAAAATATATTTGCATGAAAATGGTTGATTTTTAGCTTCTCCTACTCAGTCCCTATTGAAGAGCCCTCAATGCATGATATTGTTATAATTTTCATAACAATAAATGGCAACATTCAAAGGAAGGATATTGGATTGAACTGAAAGACAAATCAGGACAATCACTCTCTCGTAGGGAGAGAACATTAGATTCCTCTTCCTCCTGCATACTCACTTTTGTTCTTAAATATACTTTTCAAATTCCTATAGAACATCTTTATTTCTTACCTGAAAGCCATTGATCTGAAGCCAAAACAAACTTAAAATCACAGTATGACCCCATAAAAGAACTTTTCCAGTTCTCAGGCTTGCACCGCAAAATAAGGCTTACATTGCCATCTTCTTACTTTTCACATATGTGTACGTCTGCCTTGTTCAGTTTGTGAGGAACAGGGCAGAAATTATCCATGTGATTATATATATATATATATATATATATTCTTTTTTCTATTAATAGCCGTGATTCGTAAGTGATTGCCCTGGAAGACTGTTCAGCCCCTTCTTTGTGCTCTAAAAATGTTCCTGAGGCTTTTCTTTCAGAAGGGATGTTGCCTTCCTATAATTAAAATGGGTATAGACTACTTTATGCTGTGTCCAAGAATGTTTCTTTAGAAAGGATAAGTTCCCACTTCTGTAAAGATAAAAGCAGAAATAAACATTATAATACACTAAGCAAGCCCACCAAATGCTGCCTTTAGAGATACACTAGAAGGCAGAAAATCTTGCACTCTGCTGATTTTCTCAATAAAAATCGAGAAAAACAACATCCCTTGTTAATACCTGGTAGTTGCTTATGGAGAAGTCAACCATATTGTACTTGGCAAAAAGAAGTTGGGAAGTTTCTTGCATGTTCGGTAATTTTACTTTCAATTAATCATAAATTAATTGAAATTTAACCATTATTTTGAATATTCAGGTTTTAAAAAGGATGCTGTTCTTATACAATCTTGTTTTTGATTTGGGCCTCTTTTTAGGTAGCTACACTTTATCTAGAGGATCATCTCATTGCTAAATCTGAAGCAGCATTCTCTTGTTTTTCAGTATAAATCTTGAAAAAAAAATTAAGCTAATCTTTGAGATTGGTGCAGTTGTTTTTGTTGTTGTTGATTTGTTGCTGGGTTTGTTGTTTTCTCCTTCAGATGCTCACCTGAAAAAGGAGCCATCATTTTCAGGCCTGAAATGAGTCTCAAGTATTTGTTATCTTATAGCATATGAAATGAGATATTGCAGACTTCTGTGTCACTCAGAAAAAGCAGCAAAAATTGAATATGTTGCTTACAGAGTGGTGGAAACTTAGATACTGTTTTTGTTTTGTTTCCGCGAAGAAACAGAGAGAGGAAAGATATTCCTATTTTGTGAATTGGATCTGTGTTCAGAAGTTTCTTAGTCAGAGTTGTCTCATTTGTAAAGCTCCTTTGCTTTTTCAGTCATCCAACAGGTCATTATGGGTAGTTAGTGAGACCCACATGAACTATAAAATGTCAGTAACTGACTCCCACAGTAATTTCTGTTATTTATTTTGGAAGATGTAGATCAGATTTAGAGACATTAAATTATGGAGGGATCCTATGTACCCTCCTGAATATGGACTAGACTCTGATTTTTAAGGATTAAAAAAAGAGGAATTTTTACATCTTCCTGATGAGAAAGATGTTTCAGTTTCAAAATTCCATAAAGAAATAATAAAATTAAATGAATGAAGTCTGGTTATTTGTGTTTTGGTACCAAACAGCTTCAAGATTTATTTTGTTGAAGCTGGGGCACTTTTGAAGTCTTGTCCAGTTGAGGTTTTATTAACGATTTCTGTAAGGGCTTTGAGCACTTAATGCTTTTACACAGTAATACTTCTAAGGTACAGAATATAGTCACAGATTTGCTCACTTTTAAGGAAAGCAGTTTTGCTGTGAAAGTAGTCATAGTTAGATTGAAATCCTTCCTTCAGTGAATTTATTTTCTCACACCGATGCTTTTTACCATCTTTCAGTTAAATATACGGTTTTTCCTTCAAATCATTGCTGTATATCCATTCCGGCGGTGTTGTGCATGCACAATATTTTATTGCCAATAGCATTTATAATATTCCATGGGATTAGAATTTTCAGGAATTTGAGGGAATAAATGTCAATAGGGCTGAATACGTGACTTACCTCCTTTGAAAATTATTTTATTTTGTATTGGAGTTCAAAATAAGAATAAATTCACCCCTCAAAATTCGAAGACTCAAGCCAAGAGAATAATGCTTTAAAGGATCTTGTTTCTTAGTTCTGTTACGAACTGAGAAGAAAAAAAGTCAAAAGATATGTTTACTTTCTTAGACTGCATATCCTTGTACTGTCAAAGATGTCACAGGTTAATGGTACAACTGAGCTCCATTTATCTTATTCTGACAGCTTGCCCAAGCCTGTACATTTAACAACATCCCTACTAAAGCAGATGACATTTTAGCCTTTGTTCTTTTCATATTGTCCTGTTAAAAGGATTTACAGTAATTCAGCGTAAAATTTGCAATACATTGCCTACTATGACCTGGAATTACAATGGACAAATGTTAGGCTAATTTAGTTTTGTAGAACGGTTAACACAGTGTTGAAATGTTGAAAATGAAAGTCTCACCTTAGACATGTGGAATTATAGGAATGATGCAGTGCCAGGGATTTTGTGAAAAATGATGGTATGTATCTTTAATTTTATAACCTTTCTATTACACTTGCTTAATTATTTATGGAAACTAAAATGGACAGCATGTGGTAAAGAGCAATCTCATTTTATCCTGAAAAAAATATGATTCCTAATCTGTAGTTACTAAGTGACCTATAAAATGTAACCAAAGATTTTTGCTGGAATGAGCTTTAAAAAAATCAATGCTAATTAACATCTGAATATTTCACATTTTAAAAAAATTGAAGTAGTTTAGTTAAATCACATGAAAATACATTCTCTTATCTTTTTAGACAACAGTTATATAAAAGCAAGCTGAGAACCTTCCTAAATTCTTTCTGAAGTTGCATAATTGCATTTAATACACTTAGATATCATCCAAATTAACAAATATGGCAAAGATATTTAGGATTTTTACTGTTGACTCAGAAGAAGTAGAAGCTGAAACCTTGTAGTCTTTCAAATGCTTTCTCCTTAGTTTGCATAATTTGGGTATTTGAGCCAGCAAGTGGTATTTGTCTTTGGGCCACATATGGACTCCTGTGGGAGACTAGAGTCTTTTGAGCTGTGCCCTGGGCAAGACTTCTGGTGGTTTTGGACAAACCCCTACTCTTGGTACTTAAACTCTTTTTTTATTGTTTGGAAATAACACTTTTTCCATTTTGAAAGATCTAAAAGGTTCTTATCAAAAAGCATATCCCATTATAAATATGCACAATATATTTAATGCTCCTCCCATATGTATGATAAAGCCTGCTATTTAAACTGCCTGGAAGAAGCTTTCTCTAATCATTCTGATTCAGTCCATTTTCATTTGAAAGCATTTGCCAGAACAGTAGCTATTCTTGATGTTCTCATGCTATTTCATTGTGTTTCAGAATGATTTGATAGAGAAGTTAGCAATGACTTCATCAGTTTAAAGATTTAGGAAATAGTTTAAAGTTGGTAAGGTTTGGTATGCATGACAATATATTTTGAACATCCAGGAACAAAGAATGAAAATAAAGGACATCTTGCGTTGGAAGATATACTTAATTGTAAAATCCAACCAAACCAAAAAAACCTGCCCTCTTGCAGTAATTTGTCATATACAATATTTTCTGCATCTCTCCCCCAAAACCAGCCAATCAAATTCTCCTCCTTAAAGACTCAACTTGACCTTTTGAAGAAATATTGTAGCTAGAAAGGCTAAAGCGGTCTTTGATCTTAATAAAAAATTGTTATATCTAAAAGTTGAAATGGGAATTTGATTTTTTTTTTCTGTATATGAAACATTAATAAGCTTGATAGTTGATATGACTTCGTCTAGTGTCCCATTTTGGGAAAGATGAGGGCATATTAGAATGCCTCTAGTAGATAAATGCATAATGTAAAAGCTGTGGAAAAGCAAATACTTTAGAGTCTTAATGAAGGGAAGTCTAAGAACTTACTGGATGCTCATATAGATCATAAGAAGCACCTTTTTTTTTTTTGCTATATTTAAATATCTTATCAAGGGCAAGATAATCAGTAGCATTAGCTTTTGTCAAGGTTCAAAATATCCAAATGTAGAATTCAAATTTAAACAAATTATTATTCTGATATATAGCAAAGGAAGTTCTGGAAAAGTTTATCAAATGTCACTGCCTGGTTCCTTGAGGGAAAAAAAATAAAGCTGTATTTTAAGAGACTTTTTTTTTCTGCTAAACTGGGAGAATGGGGAAAATGGCATGTCCCTGTGCTCCTGAGGCCAGACAAGATGTTGGCTTCTGGCTTTCTCACTGTCTGGGCATCCATCCTGTGGTGGTGAGATGGAAGAACACACAGTGATTGTGTAAAGGTAAGCATAAGTAAAAGAAGGATTGCTTGCCTGGTGTTTATGCTGTACAGCTAGCAATGAGAGATGAAGGAAGATAGTGTGATTGTTAGGGTGTGTCAGCTTTTGGATATATTTTAGAATAATTTAAGTTGTTTACTAAAAATTGAGCGGCTTTCTCTTCCATGAATTGTAGCTAATATATTTCATATTATTCATATTTCCTATATTTCATAATATAATGGAAGCTTTGTGACAATGGCTCAAGTTGCTTCAGGTGTAAAGTTGTAGCAGAATGACATATTGTAATAATAATCACTTTTTATTTCAGCATTAATAGCAGTTCTAAGAGATTAATACATAAAATCCCTTCAACTTGTATTTTACACAAAGAATATTTTACAATATCTTCACAATAACTTCCTATGAAATACATAATATGGTGGCACTACTTTGCAATATTTAAGGTTTTGTATGCTGCTTGCTATGCTCAGTATGAAAACAATGGATGAGATTTTAACCTGATATAAATGTATCTAAAATATGGAGCTATGCTAAGTTTGCTTTGATATAACTGATGTTTTAGTGATGTGCCCAGGGCAGTCTGGCAGGCCAGTAGCAGAGCTAAAATAAAATCCAGGCTTTTTTAGTTTCACAATGCATCTCTCCTTTCCTCAATAAAAAAAGTGGCAATAAGAGAAATGCATCAGATGTCCTCGTTTCACTCGTCGACAATAGAAATCTTCTCCAGAATGATGAATCCCTTCTCATTCTCAGGACCCTCTTTGCTTGGATTTTGCTGGCTTTTTGTTTGTCTGGTATAACTTGAACTCACTCCAGTTTCTTCCCTTAGCTTCAATCTTCATGGATTTACTCTGCCACAGGAAAATCTCATGAAGGGCAAAGTATCTTGAGACAGGTGCGAAGGAAACTACTTTTAAGGTGGAACTCTGGCACTTTTAAAAATGCAGCAATGACTAATTTACAGAATTAACAGTTTTACAGGATGTAATTTATTTCTTTACACAATATATAAGCAAGAAGAAGATGTTCAAGTATTAAAATGAAGATGTTTCTCAGTGTTAGTGCAGACTCACATAGTCATTAGACTATGGCATTAGAAGAATGCCAAAACAGTAGATGAGAACACTGTCATTCCTCAAAGCTGGAATTTAGCCACAAAATTAGAATAACCATTTCTGTTCTGGAAAGACCTGATACCATACCCAGCTATTCAGAGAAATCAGATCTACTTTTCTTTCAAAGTATTGAAGTTCTTTGCTACTTTTAGCATCACAGATTTTATTTGTAAACACTCTGTAAAAGGATCAGATTCATACCAGTGCAGAAAAAGAAGCATTTCTGAAACAAAATGCCAATGTAGTTTATCAGCAAAATGTCAAGGGTATCTTTTTTTTTTTCTTTTTTTTTTTCTTCTGTAGAATGGGTGAGTTGAAGCATATGTGCTTGAAATCATCTGATTATAGGCTTTTCCTTCTCTCATTTTCCTGCAGAACATACTTCTACTACAATGGAATTTATAAATCTTCCCAGAAATTTTCCATGTGCTTTTGTTTTTGTGAAGCTGAGTTTTTGCTATTGTGTCATGTCACATGTAAGCATCTTTTTTTCCTAGGGTTTGGGCTCTTTGCTAAGAATTTGTTAGTGGCCACTATACACTTTATGTTACTCTGAGAAGCAGAGGGATCGTGTTGCCTTATAAAAGCAAAGGAAACTAAATGTTGGATTTCTCTGCTTTGTTTGATATTGTGCTGCTATTACAGCATCCTCGAAAATGCGTTTTGTAGGTCTGTATACCCAGATCTACTTTCATCCAAAGTGTTTGATGTTTTATGATTATAATCTGTAGATAGCAATTGAAATCCTGTTTAGATGTTTGTATTAGATGAGCATATTAATGCCCACATGTATTCATTCATATAAAGTGTAATGGGTGAAGATACCAAGGTTGGAGAGTTAGTTAGTTGGGGAGGAGCTCAGGTGCAGCTGGTGAGCTAATAAAACAGCATCATGTTTGTAGTTCAGGTGCAGCTGGTCAGCTAATAAAACAGAATCACGTTAAAGAAAGGATGTGAGAAGAAGCTTCTCCTGAACATGCTTGAGATAAGTAGGCTTGCACAGAGAGATTGAATTCTGCTGTAATCTGGTTCTGGAGAAACCCCCAGAAGAGCACCACTGAACCATCTTGTCCACTTGATCAGGAAAAGTTTCTTCTGTGTTAACAACCTGGGATGTAGGATAGGGTGAGCTTTGGTGTTGGCTTCGATGCGCATGTGCTGAGCAGATAGATAGTCATGTAGCCATCTTCTTTCTGTACCTTTCCATTCATTTTGGTGTGCCTAGTGTATTCAGAGTTGTTAAAAGGGAATATTTCATGGAAAACAGCTGTGACTGCTGTTTTATTAAGCTTTGTTTTGTTCTGAACTCAATACAACAATATCAGGAAAAATAGCAATTTGGTCCCTTATTGCTTTCTAGTAGAGTAGGCCAACAACAAGTATTTAAACTGCAACAGAACTTTGCTAATTCTTCCTCTCTTGAGTTGGCAGAAATGACCAGCTAAAAGAATGATGGTTTCTCTGTGGAATTGTTTAAAAAACAAGCTCCTGGAGATACCTCACTCCACGGGCATGACTGAGGCACATAAATGCAGGAAATGGTTTCCAATCTTAGTTTTAGTCCTGTATGTATACCTATGTATACTCATTCTTAAATGCCCATCTTTCCTTCTTCTGGATCTTTTTATAGCTCTGAAGACATAAAAGTGTGAACACTTAGCATTAATGGAATGTGATGGGAACATTAACATCATGCAAGTTCATATCTTTCTAATGTTACTGAGGATGTCATTATTGTTATTGATTATGATCAAATGTCCATTGCCAATGCTGAAAAATGGTTGTAATTTGCAGCTGCTGAATATAAATGAGGCAAAAAATGTTGGTAGTTATTCACTTAAGACAGTACAGTGACCATGTAATAAGACTTTTTTTCTTTATATCGTTATTAAAACGTAATTTTAATTAGCCAATTCAAAGTAAGGCATTATAGTTTGACCCTAATGGATAAAGCATGGGGTAAGCAAACATTTGAACTTCTACAGTAACATTAACGTTTGAACAGCTTTCCCGCTCAATTTGAATGATTTACAGAGCTGTGAAAAAAAACAATCTTCCTCTATAGATTTTTTTTTTAACGAATTAAAATTTTATTCAAGCTTGGAAGAGTTAATGTCATTTTACATCTGAAAAATATCCCCTTTGAAATGCGGGCTACCTAAAGATCTTTTTCAGAAAATGAAATAAATTATGAAGCCATATAGTTGAAAGGGAGACAGCTTGATTTTTGTTTCATCATTTGTCTCATATACAAATAATGATTTTTATATGTGTTGGCTATGATCTCTTATGACTGTGGAATAGTCTCCACAAATTTTGATGTTTTTGTTATATTGGAAATAAAATCAGCCAGTGGATCAGTCAGAAGTATAGTATTTTTTATTAGGTGGCTCTTTCAGTATTGTCTATAAAAGCAGGTAATCATAGAGGCAGAGTATTGCTGCTCCTCCAAGCCTGACTGCAGTTTTGTTCCTCTACTGACAAGTTCCTGTTACCTATGTTAGAAATGGAAAAGCAAGGTGTCTCGTGCTGAATTATGTGAGTGTACAGACATAAGCGGAAGTGCATAGTGCAGGATGGCTCCAAATGTGTGCTGTACAATTTTGATTTTTATCAGTTTCGAAGTTAATGAAGCTAAACATAGAATAATTGCTTTCCTTACATGATTGATAGTAGCATAGTTGGGTAATTGGACTGTGACCCAGCAAAGCCATTAAACACGTGCTTATCTTGAAGTATATGAGGAGTTTGAGAAACTCGGACAAAGTTAGACTCCTAGGCCTCATTTTTGCCTTGAAGTGCTTTGCTGTGTTTGGCTTTTTGATGATTAAAGAAGCTAATTTATTGATAAAGCTCTAGACTTAATTGTAAAATGTACTTTATTAAACTTGTCAAGTATATAACTAGAGCTTTAATTGATATGTTTTTATATAAATTATATATATTCAATTTATATACCTGATGCACATTTTTTATTTAGATTTTATAATAATGTCCCTTAGATTTATAAAAGATTGAGTTTATGTTTTGTAAAAACAGTGAAGTTGTAATATTATGCACTAACAGCTTTTTATTTTGATATTAAGTTTTCATTGAAAAGGCATTCTGAGGTGAAATATTGCATACCTGCAAAATGGATTAATGTGTTCTTCGTATGTAATGCAACTCTAGGTATTGAGCTTAGGTTCAAGTAGTGAGCGAATTCATCATTTTGCTCTAAGTAAAAAAGTTCTGCTGAGTCAGTATTGGAAATGCAGCAGGGATCAATATAAGGAAACAAGAATTAAGGAGGATGCTAAACTGTGCTGAACCAGGAAGTACTGCTGCATAGCACTGTTTGTAACAATGTGAAAACAACTCCTGTATTCCTGTTCTGTAAGAGCTGTATGTTCCAAAACCTGAGCATCTGCTTTGGGTGCATTGCAGTGAAAAAACAAAACACAGAAAAGCTGAATTTAAAGTTGAGTCATTCTTTTTGAAATTTTGGATTTATTAGACTATTAAAAGAAAGCTTTTGAAAAGGCAAGATTTTAGCTCAGGCATCAGGCATTATTTTGGGCATCAGATAGTTCTTTGGGACACAGCTCAGTACTAAGTTACTCAAATAAATTTCATGGGCAAGATAGAACATGATGGATCAGATTAATTGCCAGAAACCAATAACTAGGGGTAGTCAGTAATGACATACGGTGTGACACAGTCTTACGTTACATATGAACTGTTTTCCAAAATCATTTAAGGGACAATAATGATTAATAATTGCAAACACAAATAAGGGGGCACAAATATTAACAACAAATAAAAGAGATTAATAGCAATAATAGACTTGACTATATAGCTAAGGAGCATCAAAAGCTCCTTGAACGTGTGGAACCATCTAGCTCCACTGGGAGCGGAGGTGGCACCTTCTGTCTCAGGTGGGACATGCAGGAGCAGCATTTTCCTTGAAAAATACATAGTTGGCACTAACTGTTCTGGAAAGAGCATGTAGCATCTTACAAAATGGCTGGGGTTCTTGGTTGCAGTAGCTGCCTAGAAGTTATGTGTCACCTTCTTCCTATGCTTGAGCTTTTCTGTGATACAACAGAGATGGAAATGGCAGGTCATGGGCTTCAAAATTCATGTTAAAGGTCAGCCTGGGACATTTGGAATTCCTGAGCTTCCCATCTTAAGCTTCTTAAGGCCACTTACCACAAGAGGAAAAGACAATGTCTGGCATATTTGGGAAAGAGGTAGCAATAATAACATTACAGAAAGATTATAGGCTCAATTTTAAAACTAAGTGATAACTGGAGTAAGCAGAGATAGGGCAACCTTTCTCCCTGGAGTCCCTTTTTGTTATTAAGCTTCACCTGTGTTTAGGCTACCAGTGGATCCTGTCAGTTATCCTTCTTATCTTAGCTGTTTTATCTTTTCCTCTTCACCACACTTATATAACCATTCTTCTCACCTCAGACAATTTGCATATTGAATATGGGAATCTTCTATCAGTCTTAACTACATCAATCTTATCCCAGCTGGATGACCTTCATTTTCTGCTAGACCATCCCATTGTCTGCAAAACACCACTGAAAATTTTCTCTTCCTGTCTCACATACATCTCTGTGCTTCTTCATTACATATCTATATATTTGAGTCTACTTAGATGTGATGTTCACCTTCCCTTTCTTTCATTAGATCCTTTTCCTTTGCTCAACACTTAACAATCTCTATGGGATATTCTCTTCTCAAACCTGTGTTTATTCAGATAAAAAAAGAAGCAAAACCAACAAGCATGAGATGAATGTAGTGCTCTGGTGTTTATAACCCATAAAGCATACAGTACTCTTCCTTCTTGTTTTGACCTTATTTATATTTGTGCTTCTTGTGTTATCCATAGACTAGATTGTGTACTTTGTGGTTTGTCCTCAGAGTTGCAGCTAGTTTTTCCATTTATATGGAGACAAGGAAAAGGAAAACAAAAAACAGACTTAGATAAGATGTTTTAAATGAGATTTCAAAGATACCAACTCAGTGAGAGAGGACGAAGGAAATTTACTGAGGGAGAAATCTTTAATTTCTCAAATGGAGGAGGATATGGCAGACTTGCTTAAATATTCAGTTGATGTGTTTGTACTACTTTGTACACAGAAGAGATAGACCGTAGCCTTGAGCACATGCTGACTTTGGGTGAACTGGGGTTTAAAGAGCCCATAGAGGAAGGAATAGCAAAAATTAAGATAAAGTGAATGTAGGACGTACTCATAGGAAGAACAAGAGAATAAAGAAGTTTTGTTTGTTATTTCAGTGAGAATATTAATGAGATGATTTGAGATCCATATAGTCAAAGATAATTATTTAAGTCAAACAATTTCAGTTGCAAATAAGATCTGGACAGTTCCTTGAGGGTATTTATAGATAATGTTGATTGCGCGTGCTTGGAATTTCATAATGCGTTTGAGGATTTTTACATGGCACTCTAATTACAGCGATGAGTGTAAATAGAATCCGAGAGTTTTGCTGTGGTGCTAGTACATTATATCAGGGCTTTTGATAGAAACAATGGAATGTAAAGAGAATTTCCATATATTTCTTTCATATTTGAGTCACGTATTTCCTATGTAACTTGTTCATAATTATCTTGTTTTCTATTATATAGCTAAAATTATGGAAAAAGTTGTTGCTACCGTCCGACTGAAGAGCCCTCTGCCTGTTGCACACTTAGATTTATTTATGGTTCGTGGTAATGCTAGTTATAATTCTACAGGCTGTCATTTACTCCCAACCATTCTGATTGTATGTTGATTTCACCTGAGAAATTACGCTTTTCTGAATTCAGTGACATTACAGGAATGCGAAAATAACACTTAACTAGCTAATATCATTATTTTATCAAGTAAAATCACCTAATTTTAATCCATAATAATTAACTGCAAACTGAAGAATATAATAGAGGAGTTATATATATGTTTATATCTCAAAAGAAATGGAGTCTAATTGCCTGCTGGAGGCACTTCTGTTAAGTTAAAAATGAGGCTGCCTTCGCATTGTTTTCATTTGCTGTTTTTCACCGAGATTCAATTTAGCTAGACTTGATGATGTTTTGACTGGAAAATAAACTGCATGTGTACTGTTCAGCAGATATTCTCTTTTACAGAGGGTCACTTGTTCTCATTTTAGAATGATGATATTGGTATTCTTATGCTCATTTTAGCTCAGCATGCTGGCCTACAGGCTCCTTGATCTATTTCAGATTGTGCTGTTTTTAGTCTACTACTTAGCCTCTGGAGATTTAGAGCACTGAAATGCAGGGAAGAATAAAAAGGACATTTCTTGTCATTGCCTGAATATTTCTGCATGCCTATTTCCTTTTACAGGCGTTCGGATTACCTTAGAAATTTCCTTACAGATAGTGAATTGAAAGAGATTTAACATAACAATGTTTGAATAATATGTAATGATATTATGCTGCAGATGAAAGTAGTTTTAAATGATATTAGTGGATATGGGTAGTCAATGCATTTGATCTAGAGGCTCAGTGACTGAAGTTACAGTCACATAGCTTAAACTTCACAGATACTGATGGTTTCATAGAGAAACCTACCTCTAATGCAGTGAAACAGTTTGGTTTATGCATTCAGCAAAAGAGATAATAAGACTTTTCCAAACCAGTTTTGCATCATAGGATCATAGGGCAATTCTGTTTAAATATAATTAAATAATAGTTGAAGCAGATTTTTTAAATACTGTGTTCAAATGCAAATAATAGACAGGGAAAAACCTAATATTAATACAGTTTAGATACAAAACATCTCAAAAACTTTCAGAAGTCTAGTTTGCTTTTAAGTTGTTAACAGTCTGTGAATTTAAAGGCATACATTTACAGTATATCACCAGTAAACCAAGGGCAATACTTTAAAGTTTTTATTTATCAAGGAGAAAAGATAAAAATGCAGCTGCCTCCATCAGTTTTGTGTCAGGTTCTACCATCCTGCCTTATACTGGACAATACTTTTTGAGAACAGGACTTGCAGTAAAACATACTACAGTGGTTGTAAAGAAGTATTTTGTGCTTAGTTTAAGCTCATAATCTCTGATTGTGATTCTAAAAAGTTTGTGGGGGAGGGGTTGTAAAAATGATACTTGATCTTTAATTTAGGTTAAATACTGCTTTCCTTGAATACCGCCTTGTTTAAAATTAGTGAGATTTCAACACTGATGATAAACGTCTCTCTCTGGACCTGAGGAGCACCTCATTCATATAAGGATGTTTTCACTTCCTTGCAAAACTATGAATGCCAATTTTGACATCTGTGTTCAGCTCTCCTGCTTTGGTAAAGAAAAAGTTATTTGGCCTCTGTAGTTCACAAGATGTCGTGGACGTGCCAGGGTTCTCTGTTTATGTCTCTGCCTGTGGTTTTCTGGTTTGTGGTCTGAAATCTCTATTCAACAGAGTTTTCTAGGCATTTTGGAAGAGGCCAGCCTCTGAAAACACCACGGGAAAGGAATTTACGGCACTGCAACCTCGCTTCTAATTGAGGCATCTCTCATCTTCTAGAGTCCCATTTGTTGCTTTTTACTGCAGCCATACCATTTCACACTTCAGCATGCAGTAGATGCCAGCTTCTTCAATATACATGCACCCTGTTTATATGACGTAATGTATCCCAACTTTCTCATCTCTCTGGAATTTGACCCTCAGGCATTTTTAAAGTATTGGAACTCATGGATGCAGTATGCTAGGCATTTGAGAAATATTACTTTTTATATGAGGGAAGTAGCCATAGTTACTGCATAGGCCATCTTGTTAACTCTGTTCCAAAATCCAATGCGATAAGTATGGCAATTCATAGGTGCTTAAAATATAAATTTAAGTGTTTGAATGCCTAATTTTAAAGATTTTTAAGAGTAGAACACAAATGATGGCCAAGAAAAAAGTAAAACCTCTCAGGAGAAGCACATACAGATAAACTGAGCAATTGCATGATAAATTCAATTTTGAGACTTTTGGATAATATGTAGGTTTTATCCCAAATTTCCTTGCTGTTTTATTGCTAAATATGTTCAAACGATTTTGCACATTGGCTTTCCTTACTGCTCTTTACTAAATGCATTGGTTAAATAAAATTTGTTCCAGTTTTCCTACGCAGCACTGAATATTAAGGATTATAATTATTTTAGCCTTAACTGAATTTCTAACTCTTGAATTTCTTGAATTTAAATTAAAACTCACCCTGAATGTCAGCAGTATTTGGGGCTTTTGGATAAAACCTATTATGGCTGCTACCTTATTTTTTTGCCTTCAGTTCCTGAGTTTAATATTGGGAGGAACAAAGAAATATTTTGGTTTTGTTTTACTCTCAAAGTTTGATAGCATGTGCTTAATAGGTTGCTATGATATTATTAATTAATTAATAGGAAGTTTCGTCAGTCACTATTTTTTCTTGCAGTGTCTATGAAAGGGTTAATCCTTGAAGCTGCTTGAGAAACCAGTGAAGAGGCTTTTGAGTAACACTCCATTGCTATATGTTAGTACCGGGTTTCCAGAGAGCTCAGTGCAGGCCTGAAACATCCAGCACTGTAACTTCCCTGACCTATCTAAGTTTTGTTCTCGGTCCTCTTACTACTTTAAGCACAATGTGGTACATACAGGAAGAAAACTGTTCTGTCATGAGCCATGCTTTATCTCTTCAGCCTTAAGCATAGAGATAACAGAAGAAAAAAAAAATATAAGCATGCCTTTACTTCAGACATTTCCTGCTCAAGTTATCCATTGGTTTCAAATCCAGAAGAAGATAAATGTAAGTGAAAATGTTGTATGCTTCTACTGGTCATATTGTTTCTGTCCTGAATGGCTATGAACTTATGCTACTTCTGATTGCTTAGAGAGTCACCAGGATGCTTTCAACTGTTTGGCTTCCTCTGCATTTTGACGTAAATCCTACCAATAGTCCTGCCATGTCTTTGATGTGTAGGTTTTCCACTGTATCAGATTGCTAGGATGCCTGTCATATATATTCTGTGATGCACATATTATGCCTATGCCTTTTTAGGGAATTTAATTTAATTTTAATTTTATTTTTAGAGATTGAACATATCTGTGGGAACCAACAGAGAGGAAATATAACTGTAGAATTGTTAATCTTTCCATCGAGGAGAAAGGTGATGTCTGTCTTTTTCTCTCAATAGAAATTTCTTTAGGAAAGAAAGAGGTTCAGTTGCTTCTATTTTGTCTTGACCAGATATATAGAATTATGTTAGACAGTTTTGCTATACTTGTTTTTTTCTGAGCCACTCTTTCAAGATTCTGCAAATCCATAAGCTAGCAGATGCTCTTCCTTCAGCTGATATACAGCAGGATTGGGGATTTTAAAACTTATTGACATTCTGAATGACTCAAAGACCTTTATGGGGTAAGGAGTAGGGGAAGGAGGAATAGATTTTGGTGCATAAAAGAAAGCCAAAAGAATTTCTGTAACACACTTAAGGATTATATCTTGAGATACCAGTTAGTAATTTGGCCTCACTCCATATGGTCTAATATAATAGTAAGATAAAAACTACAAACACACTGTTTCATAGATTTGCTTTCTAGGACTTTTACAAATAATTGCTGGTGTTAATAGTCAAAGTTTGAAGAGAGTAATGGACTGCTTTTAGCACACTAGTTGTTTGATTTGACCTTATTTCCTCTTTATGTATAGAGTGAATTTTAATTAAGAATTTATTTAAAGTTTTATACTTAAATTTTAGGCTAATAGAGCTGAGGAGTAGTTTACTTACGTTGTTTAATTTTACTATTTATTACCTTTACTATAATACCATTTGCTTCTGCGTGATTATTGTAGCAATTAAACAGAAACGCTTTCTTTTTTTTAAGGAATGGAATAGGATGGTATAGTGAAGACTGTATTATTAATCACTGTAATTTATGGATTTATATCAATATATATAGTATATATATTCTGAATTTCTCATTGCATGACACTAAGTCCAAAGTTGCGTTTTTCTAATATTTTAAAACTGCTTGGTTAGTCTAAGAATACTTACTGCAAGTTGTTTTTATAGTAATAACCATATTTTTAAAATGTAAATGATTAATTATCTACAGACTGAGATACTTTTCTTAATAAGAGCTTTTAATAAGAGCTGTTTAATAAGAGCCTTTTTTAAAATAAGATCTGCAAAGATAACTGCCCGAGGAATATTGTTGTATACAGAAAATGCCAATAAATATCATTTTTTCTTGTTGTAAATGTAATTTCATTCTTTCTCAGGACAAATTCTGATGTTTTAGTTTTGAGAGTGACTGATTACATACTGAGCCTGTATCTTGTAGTGAGAGTTTTGAGTCTTCAGTTCTTGCCAGATTTTATTCTGTAGTCTCTGAAGTGAGTTTTTTTGGTTTTGTTTTTCTGAACAGCTATTCAGT
Organism: Tinamus guttatus; assembly: GCF_000705375.1. The sequence continues at coordinate 107,632 of NW_010577544.1, read as the reverse complement.
TGCAGAGGCTCAATATGTGTCGTATAATAGAACAGATTTCTATTTCTAAAGTTTTCCATTGGCAAGGCCTCTGTGTTAAATAATATTATTTATTTTTATTTACTAGTAGTTCTCAGCATTTTTTTTTTATGGCTCAGTTACATTGATGGAATTTTGTTCTAACATAAGACAAGAAATGAAACTGATAATGGAATCTCAACCCACTGCAAATGTACTGACTTCCCAAGATATTTTACCTTTTGTTTGATAGCAGTTGTTCACATGTATATTCATTATTTAGAAAATATTGACTTTGTTTCTCCACTGCCATCTTTTTACTCTGGGGAAGAAAATAAAATAAAATAAAATAAAAATCAGAGAAGCGAGTTCCCTGCTTTGGGTGGCAAAGTGTGAGAGCAGACAGCAAGTGCTGTGCTGCTTATGCAGATTCAGAGACACTTAACATATTTTTCTGCTTAATGCATAGAATATTAATTCCAGCTCTCTACTTTATTAAGGTCTTTTACTATTGAGAGCGTGCTGTGTCAATGTGTAGAGTGTATGAGTTCAGGTAAAGAGTGTTTTCAATAGCCTACAAATCATAAAATGTAATTTTCTCTCTTAGTTCCAAGTTCATGATAGCAAATGGTTTAGAAAATTGTATTAGGTAATTTTCTCTAGTGCATTTGATGTAAATTACACTAATATCGGGAAGTGCTTTTGTTTAACATATTCTTTGCAAGTTAGATAAATGAAAGTTCCCGAAGGATGGAATTAGATGAAGCTGATTATAATGAAGGAGATGGCATTAAATATGTTTAATTCTCTGTGTAAGCTGGTGCCTACTCAAATAGCTTCCATTCTCTGCAAGACTGGTTTTGTTTGTCTATATAGCAAATAAAATATTTTTTTCTACTACTAAGCATCAAATAGTGTTTTTTTTGTTTGTTTTTCCCTCCCTTTCAACACTGCAAAATTATTGTCATTGGTCAGTGACTGTTTACCCTTCAGCCAGCTTGAGTAAGGAAAAAAGAGTTGCTTTTCTATTTGCTAATTCCTTTCAGTGGTCAGTGGTAGTTAGTTTGTGGCCCAAATCAGGTACTAACATTACCCATGCTTATTCTTGGCACATGAGGAAGCAAAGAAGGGAAAGGGGAAAATGGTTTTGAGTTAATTTAACATCCTCTCCTTAATGGCTTGGATCTGATTCATCAGAACTACAATACAGTGAGAACATACATAGCAGCTTAAGTTGTTGGTAATGAATTTCCTTCCTAATGAATTTAAAATTTGGGATTTCTATTGCTACTAAAGTTTTGGTCCACTTAATGGAACTTTGCTATTTTTGTGTGTTCATTAAATAAAGGATTAATGCAATTTAATGGCACTCCTGGAGTACAAGAGCAAATCAAATCATGTTATTTACTGCACTTGAGGACGCTTTGAAATCCAGTGCTATTTATTAAACTGCTAACTATAACCATATTAGCAAATGATAGGTTTCTAAGTTTTTATTATTATTATTTTTCTGTAGGTGGGTGACTCCAAAGAACAGGCAAAAAAAGAACTTAGAAAAACTTTTTAGTTTTTAAACCTGAAAAGTTTATTAGAAAAAGTCTTTTCTAATAGGGTTAAATGACAGTGCATGTGTAATAACCACAGTTGCATCTTTATAGGTTGGCATTACCTTATAACTTCAAGCATAAACTTTTATCATGGGAATATAAGCTAAAGTTATGACTGTTTAAAAGGAAATTCTAAGGCACGTACTATTGAGTAAAACAAACAAATACTTGAAAATGGGATCCTTAAGCTGTTTTTAACTACTTTTTCTGCACTCTGCTTACGTTGTGTTTGTATTTTAAAAACAAGTCTTATGTCTTAGAGTACAGCGTATTTAGAAGTTTGAACATAAGGCTCCAAAACATTACCTGGGTAAACTAGTACAGACTGTCAAAATTTTCCTAGATAAAACCAGAATATTTTAAGTGGTTTGATTATTACTAGAATGACTAAAGAACTGGTGATATCTGTTCAAGCCCTTCACATCAGCATTTTACTGACCGTACAATATGAGAGTTCTTCATTTATTCTTAAATTGGACAGGTAGCACCTGTCTGTGAGTTACAATGACAAGAATTGAAATGTCCTTGTTCTTTTTGAGAAGGAAAACAGAGGAGGAACTCTGAGAATTTGATTAGAAATGAAAAATGTGTCTGTGAGGAAAAAGAAATTATTCCAGTTTTAGGATAATAAAGCTGGATACATTTTTTTCCCTCTTTAGCAACTTATACAGAAACATATTCTCTTTTAGTGCATTATATATAACAATCTACGTAATAGCCTGATGTACATCAGTAACAAGGTTGAAATACCACAAGCAGTGTCAGCATGACTAAAGAATTAATAGTGTGGCTAAACTACTGCGAAATAATGGGAAAAAAGAACACGGGAAACAACTAGCAAAATGCAGACATGAGACAAGCAGTAGGGAAATGGAGCTTTTACAATGTAAGAACTTTTCACATGAAGTGGTAAGGTCTCAGATGCCTTTACTTAAATCTTACCTTTGCATTTTCTGCTTTTGAAAAATATAGACTTTGGGTTTCACATCAGTTTCCAAACTCCTTTTAGTCTTTCTGTGAGTGTATAGAAAGCGCTACTCATAAATATTTAATTTACAGGGCTTCCTTGGGTGGCAATTGGCAATATCCTCGGTGAGATGAGACAGAGTTTTGGCAGAGTTTTCTTCTATAGCTCTTTTTGATTTTCATAAGGGTATTTCTCCTTGATCGAAAACTTTACACTGAAGCCAAGGTAGCCACCAGTGTTCAAAACCTACTTGCAATTGTTAGAATTCAAAAATGAGGAGCAGAGAGACCTCCTTCAGACTGGAGAATAAGTGATCCTTGCTCCTGTGCCTAAAAATGAAGGCCATTCTGCCTGCATCTGAACAACAGTGTTGCCTGACTTCCCATGGTCTTGCTTTCACCCGTGGACCTGTCTTTAGAATTGAATGATGGCTGTTATTTTAAATGCCAAAATAATTATTGTTGTTCTTATAAGCAAAGACGTTTCTTTCTGTAAGACAAGTCTATTTAAAGTGTGAATGACAAATAGAAGGCCCTGTGTTTTCAGCAATTCTAAACAAATAATTTTTAGATTGTTTTTATGTAAAAGATTTTTGATACATGTGTAATGACATATGTAACATTTTTCTCTCTCACTTCCTTAATACAGAAATAGTTGAAGAAAATGGGGCATGTTAGTGTTATCACAATACGTGCTGCTTCTGAAAAGCAAAATTGTCTCTAAGCCAAGCATTTAGAAAAACTTAATCTGGAAGGTCATTGTTTAGAAAGCAATAAGAAGTTAAGCTTTACTTTAAAAAAGAGTTTTGACTTGAGTCTGCTGACTTTCGTGTTTTCTGTCATCATCTTTACAATTTAGTGGTAAATTATTCTTTATATGATATTTTTTGTACCCTAAGGTCAGATGCTATCGAGTAAAAAGTAGTCAAAATGACCCTATTTCTAACATTGGAAATGTATTATGATTTTGGTGTTAAAAAGAATCTAAAATAGATCTCTTCTATATTAGTATACAGATTTAAGGAAGGGTCTCGAACCAAAGTTCAAGGAATAATTTAGTGTATGAAGCACTTTCCCAAATCAGAGGTGAGTCTGTGGATATGCAACAGAACAAGTTAGAGAGGTGGCAAGTGTGAAGGATGAGGTGCAGCTCTCGGGGCCAGAGCTCTGCGGGCCTGAGGGTCACTAGGGCACGTGCCCTATCATCCCATCACTCGCAGGTTTGTTGAATGTCACCACGTTGAAACAAATTTCTGATGAATCACCACGTTATACAGTTGCTCTCTGACCCTTTGACCTAGTACATGGCGTTCTGGCTGACAAACGGTGGATTTCAGTAACTTTTTGTGGCTTTGACTTTGCTGCAAGTGAACTTTCCATTGCTATAATCTTATAGCTGTTCCTTCTTCTGTCTTGGAATCCAATAATTAAATCAGATCTTGTGTGTTTGTGGTGATTTTTGCATTTAGTTATTTTCTGCAAGATAAGTTTTGTTATGATTCATTAACTGTATGCTGTTTCATAAATTATTCCCTTTTTATTTTACAAATTAGGGATGTGTGTGTGTTCACAAGGGATGGGAATGGAAAGAGGAGTAGCTGCATTAGTAGTGTTCAAATAAATATTCCTGAGAAAGCAGAAAGTGATAGCAGTCCTCACAAACAAACGATTTGTATGATGCCACAGTTGCCTGAAGTCTGTAATTCATTATGCTGCTAAATTATTGCAAGACAAGATGTTAAAAAATAGGCTTGCAAAGAGTATTAATATACATCAGGAGATTGAAGCCGAGTAGGAAGCAGTGGTAGGTTTTTCTTTTCTCCACAAAATGCAAAAAGAAGCACAATGTGAAATCTGCAGAAAGGATAATGGCATGGTTAAAAGTGTGTGTTTTTTGTTGTTTTGTTTTGTTTTTGAGTGGCTTGAGGTTGGTTTGCCAGTGCAATTTTTAAATCTGATAGATGCAAAGTGCCAGATAGACTACTGATGCACTTACTGTATTATGCCAATTACATTGTGCATTTCCTTTCAGTGTACAAACTTTTTTAGGCCTGGTTTCCATTTATTCAAAAAAAGAAAAGAAAAAAACTATTTTTCATAGCTATTAAGTTTAGCACTGTTATTTGCTGTTTTACTAGCTTTGCTCTTCATTACTGCAGAATAATTTTTTTTTCCTAGAGAGTATGATTAAATTCAGAAAAGAGACTCTTTAATAACTCTTGACATCCTGTGTTTAGTGTGTAAATATGATTTTTAATGTGAAATTTGCCCAGCCTAGTTAACCAGTCTGATGTGGTACTGTTAACTAGGCTGTTCTGAAGCCACAGTTAGGTGTATAAATATCACTTCATTATTGCTACATCTCCATATTGCTTTTTTAGTAACTTTTTCTTCACTGTTACTGTTTTGTTTCTATAACATGCAGTAATTCTTTTAATAGGAAAAAAATATATTTATTTTTTGAATTATTTTCATATATTCTTTTTTTCAATTTGCTAGTTTTGTGCAGTTCTTATTTTACTTGAAACGTCTTTAATCGTAACCAGATCATTTAGAAAAGAAAATCCAGTTAATTAACAGGATTTTTTTTCCCTCTTCTGCAGTATTTCATGTTTATAAGCTTGTTTTATGCTCTTTGTTTTAGGGAGGTTATATGGGTTTTATATTTCTAACTTCCAAGCAAATGGACATTTTTCCTTTTTTCTTTTCTTTCTTTCTTTTTCTTTTCTTTTTTTTTTTTTAAATAGTCATCAAACCCAAGCATTTATTTGTTCTAAACAAATAAATGAAGGTTTTCTTTCTCTCTCTGAAAGATAATCTCCAACTAGGGTCCTTGTTTTGGTGTCTTTCCACGTCCTGCAATGTCTGTCCACACAAACAGTGCTCCCTTTACACTTTTTCCTGTAGTTCCTAGCTCAAGCATTTCTCTTTCAAACTGCAGCCTAGCATATGTTGTGAATTTTTGCATAGTGAATATCTTTATTAAATTGTAACCAAGTGCAGATATTAAAAGCAACGTGAAAATTTCTTTGTACCCTTCAATTAAGTAACTATGTCACTTGTAGTGTGTATAAGGTGTATTTGGATAGCAGCTCTATTCAGTGTTACATCAAATACAAATTTTGCAAAAGCATTTTACTTTTCATGCTATTGGGGGAATGTATGTAGCACTGAACTTTCAACTTTCTTACAAAAATTTGGTATCTTATTTATCACAATTTCTTTGGCTTTCGGAGGAAACCTCTCTGCTTTTGTTCCGTACTCTGAGGCATCTGGTTGGAATATATGTTCATGGGAAAGCCTGGCGGGGTTGACAAAATTTTGCCTGAAAAATATAAATCAGCATAGAGGTTGGTGGTTTATAATAGCTTGATTTCAGCCAAGCTTGCCTGGCACATAATCTACTGGGGAGAAAATCTACTGCATTCAATGGCAGTATATGGAAAATGTGAGATGGTAGATGTTTCACTTCAGTACTAGTTTCCCTATAAATTGTTTTCGTGACATGAGAACCTTTTCGTCATTTGACATAACGAAATATATAACTGACATATATAGTTTTCATAATGTATCAAGAACCTGAGACTGATGAGCAGGCTCCTATAATTTGTGTTCGGTGGGATCTTGCATATTGGCAAAATGATTAAATTTCCTAGGAATCCTTCTCTAGCAATTTTTTGCTATGGATAGGTACTGCCTTTTGGGGAGACCTATAATGTCATAAATATATTAATATATATTTTTTCAGGGCTTGTAAATAATGCTTTGCTTCCTAATAGCTAGTAGCACAGACAATATCAGAACTTTAGCTTCTATAAAGTAATTCCTTATGTCACTTTACCATATTTGTGATAATTTCTTAAATATCAGAACTGGCTGTTAATTTCATGTAAAGATTAACTAAGAAGTGACTTGTGAATGTCCCAGAAAGTTACTGTGAGGTAACCTACTCGAAAAATGAGAAGTTTAATGAACTTAAGTTTATAGTCTTTGCATTTTGGCTTTTCATAAGAAATCTATGCATTTGTAAAGATGTTTTGTTTCACTATACTGTGTTTCATAGGGTCAGATAACATATAACAATAGTACTAGAATTTGGATTTTCAAAGAAAAAAGTGTTGGAATATTTTACAGGGTAGAAATGAAAGTGGTTTTTCTGTGTTGTTTGGTGCGTAAATTCCATAGTATTATATAGCTTAAGCTTTTAGGCATCTCCAAATAAAAGGCTATTTTGTTAAAAGTTTGCAAAGGTGAGTGTTTTGTAGGCATGTAGTAGAACTTTCTAGTGACAGAATAATAAGACTAAAGTTGACTTGTACCAGCAAGGCATTCTATTTTGTCTATCCAGTGCATTAAATTACAACTTTGATAATGAATTTCCATTGAGAATTTTGGTAGAAATAAACTTTAAGAATACTTAAACCTCATGAAATACTACTAAGTAATAAAAAAGCTATGATTATATATTTTTCTTATGAAATTCTAAACCATTGCTAGTTTGCATGACCTTTTTAAACAGCACACTTATGTGAAGATTTATAATGGGAGAAATTTAATGTAAGGAATTAAACGAAGTGGTTTGAAGCACTTAAAGCTCGATTAAGCTTTGTGATGGAGCGTCTGAGTGGAATTCTATGGGAATTTTATTCATTACTGTTTTAGACCGGTTGATTAGCTATTGAAATATTCTGTCTGGTTGTAATGGCCAATATTAGGAAAATATACTAATTTCACTTGAAAAAAATTCCTTTAAAAAGCCTCAAAAAAATCATGAGTCTCTGTAAGTCTCTTAATTAAAGAGCACTTTTCAGTGCAGCATGGCTGAAGCACCTCCAAAAATGCAACTGGGGCTCTTTCCTCTTCAGAGGAGGGCAAGGTGACTATGGTGTTCCTGTCTAGCTTTCGTTAAGGAAAAGTAAAAAAGTCTGATTCTTAAGTCACTGAAGATAAAAGTGAAAGACTCCAGTCCAGTGACTTCCCTCTCCTAACAGGACTGCAAACCTTTCCTATGCTTCTGGAGAAGACTGTAACTATGAAACAACTGACTTTTCTGGAAGAGGATATGTCAAACCATAGCATTCCACAAAATGCGTTGTTTCTGTAGTCAGCAGCAGGGAAAAAAGAGAGAGCTGAACATTTTAACCTGTTTATTAGGAAGGGGGAACTCTGGGATTCTAATTCTCTTATCAGATACATTTTTAACTAGTGGTATTTACCTAGAATTTTAACCAGTGATTGTTTAATGTAATGTGTATAAAAGAGTGGAGTCAGATGATTGGTATCTGGAAAACCATGAGGAAAAAAAACTTGCTGAGGTAAGTTATTCCCTGATTTATTTTAAAATTCTTGTAGTATTAATATTTCCATGATGTAATAATTTAAAAAAAGTCTATATTGTTGCTTTTCTTTTAAAATAATGTTTTTAGGAAAAAATATAAAGTACTTGAAAATAATTTTAAAAGTTACTTTTTCATAGAAAATCAGCTCTCGCTCTGATTTTAATTTATTAGTAAACTATATTTAGGATAAACACAAGAAAATATATGCTTTCTGGAAATCTCAGTGCTCTGGGATGCAAAATATTTCTGTGTATTTACCACCTTCAAATATAAGGGTTATCTTTGGTAAAGTCATATATGTAAATATATATATATATATATAATATAACAGAAGAACTAGGAACAAAAACTTTAAAAATAACAAAGGTATTCAAATAGATTGAGTATTTTTTTCTATACGTAGTAGACTGTAATCCTATATGGAAGGACTGTAATCAAATGCATGTAATTCTGAAAGTTATGAGTATAGATTGCATGTAGAGCTAAGAAACCTGCATTTGAACTTAAATATATGAAGATGACCGAGATGAACAAAACATGGTGATACATGGTAAAAAAAAAAAAAAAAAAACTCTCCCTATTTTGAACTGAAAGTTGAGACATACTTCTGCATCTATAAAATGCAACATAACTTGCATTTTACGCTGTTAACATGGCTTTCATTGACTCAGAACTGAAGTCCTGCAAACGCTGATTATGGTTCACTTCCAAGAATGGTATTTTCACAAGGATGAGTTATTTAGAATTACATTTTTAGAATGTAAGGGATGAGAATGTTTCTCCTGCACATATAGTCATTGTTTTTAGGACTTTTAAGAGGCTCAATATATGCAAGCAAATTGGTGAACCAGGCTTTTTGTACAGGAGTCTCGTCCTTATGTACAGCACAGACAATCTGTGATCTAATCAAGTCTCACTATTTGAACAAAAGCCTAGCAAATCATCAAGTCTTTAGTGTGCATTGATAATGCTTGACTGTTTGGCAAACAATCTATAAGTGTGACATTCAATATTGCAGGAAAACTGAATTTCATTTTAATATTTGGAGGTCACTATCTTCTAAGAGAAAGAAAGTAGGAACACTAGGATTTTGTCCTTGAACAGAAAGTAAACAGGAAAAAAAATGTGATCAGGATGCTCATATAAGTGGTTATAGCTTGTATCTGATTTTTCAGTATCTCTTGAAACAGAGTTCTGTGAAGCCTTACCAATTTTGTATATCTGGAATGCATTCTAAATGACATAATGTTTAGTTTTCTGTGACCTAGACACATGAACATTGATGGTTTTTTTTGAACAGAAAGGCTTATATTCTGGTGACAAGGATGCCATTTGCTTCTGTCTGGAATTTCTATTAGCTTCGTTTGGGCAGGGAATCATGTCAGATGATGTCTATCCTGATAGACCTGTCTGGGGGCAGGAACAAGAAAAGAACAATAGAAGTGTCTATGGCTCTAGATGTTTACAAATTTATCCAATATTAAAGGATTCTTTCATATATATAGATACTTTCATATAGAGATACTATAGATAATATCACATATTTGCCATATACCTGGATTCACATACTGATATTTCATATCTGAATCACAATTAGCCTTATTTTTTCACACTTTCATTTGCTGTTTCTTAACAAAGAGGTGAACGTTGTATCTAAATGACAATTAGTATCTTTAGAGTTGTTTCTGATTGTTTTTTTTTTCTTATTTTCGGGTGAGATTGTCTAGGGGTTTTACAAACACATATAAATAATTGTTCTAAAAAAATCCTTCTAGTCTAGATCAATAAAAAGAGTTTATACATATATATATATATGATGGACTAGATGGTGCATACACCTCTGCATCTAACATTAATTTGGATGTGTTTTCTGTTCTTAAATAAGCAGGGCTTTTATGTGTGCTGATATAAGGAAGAAAACATTACTCTACGTCCCAAATTAAAGGCAGTATACTGTGGGTATTTAGAAGTGTTTTGTTTAGGTTGATTTTCATTTTGATTTGACTGTTGGATGGTAATGGTAACATTTGATCTCGTAGTTAAGTAAAGTCCCATTTAACTGAACAAAGATACCTTGCAAAACAGATGAATTTTGAATGTTTAAATTATTCTGCAAACCTAATATGTTTACTTCAAAGAATATATTAGCTACTGAAGATAATGCCAGGGTCAAACTACTGATGACTTGTGATATTGTAGGACAGGTTGATTCCACAGCAAAAGATACTGGTAATATTTCGTGAAACTTCAGAATTCCCAGAAGTCAGGGTTAAGTTTCCTTGGTCATCAAGCAGATATATGTAGTAAGGTGAAAAAGTGAACGGTCATAAAGATATGAGCAAAAACTCTTTCCTCCCTTTTCAATACGAAGAAATTAACTCTTGCTGTAACTTCAAAACCAATATATTGGATACAGGAATTGGGATTAGATACCTCTGAATTTATCCTGGATATGGGGTTAAAAAAAAAACAGAGGAAGGAGTGTTGCAGAAAATACAAGCAAATATAGCTTCTAGTCTTTCCTGTAGTTTGCTCACCTGAGGCACAGTGTTATTTAAACTTCTGTTAAGAATAATTTCTTGTTCTTATTAGAGCTGTGGGAACTGATCTTTCCTCATTATGGTTTTTACACAAGAAACGAACGCTGTTTACCAGCTTCCCCCAGGCTGTTGCTTGAGTCATTCACTGTGTTTGGCTACAAACTTATGAAATCTTTATGAAAAAGGAATGCAAGGGCTTAAAGTGCTATATAATAATAGTTTTGCTTCTGCAAAGAACCTTTTTGGGGAGAGCACGTATTGTTCTCATGTTTGCTGTTTTTACTATATGTAGGTGAGGAAATTCTGTGTTATGATGTGCTGTAGAAGAGAAGTTTTCTATTCAGAAGGAAGTTGCTATGGCTTCTAATTAGTCTGATGTATTCTCTTGTTATTATGAGTTATTTCTCATTTGTCCTCAAAGTATATTTTCTTTGCAGAGTAGCTTTGGTTTGTTTCCAGGAGCACATGCCTGTTACGTTGCTATTGATATACAGAAATAATATTTCTGATTCTGTGTTTTGAATCTCTGTCATCACAGCATGATGCCCTCAGAAGAGTGTTCTAGTATGTAAAATAATTGTGATGAAGTTGGAAAGAGTAATCTGCTGTTTTTTTACTTTTGCTGGTTTAGTTCTTGGGCATGGTAGCATGCAAATGGAATCCATTCATGGCACTCAAGTATTAATTCCTTTTGGCAGTAGCTTATGGATTACATATTGGTCATTCTGCAGAGAGCACAGCCGCTGCATTCAGCTAGTGCAGAATAGTGCTTAACACTGTATAGCTACAGTGCGCACATGAACATCGCTTTGCATTGTCAAAGAACTGTGTGTATACTGAATCCATCAGCATCCGGGGTTTTATTTACTGGGGTTTTATTTTACCACTGAGTGTCTTCCTCTGCCTCAAACATCAGGTTATTTAAAAGCACTCAGTCCTGGTAGGAAAAGGGAATGACTAACAAATCTTTATGTCTGTGGAATTAGTGAATTAGTTTACATTTTAACCTGAAATTACTGAAGGCCAGAGAGAAAGAGGGAATATTGTGTGTGTTTTTTAATTGTGCGTTCATATATAGTGGTGTGTTTTTTTTAAATGAAGGGCTTCTGAGATTTTTTTCATCTTATTTATTAAAGCAATTTTTTCTTGGTTGCTCTGTCTCCCAGTCGGTGTTCAAATGCTCTTGTCTTGGCAAGTAATCTTAGGAGTAAATATTACTATCAAATTCCCTTTGTCCTTATGACAACAACATGAGACACATGAAGAAACATATATCAAGCTGCCAAGTGGGAAGCTAGAATTTCTTAATAGCAACAACAGAAACACGGCTCTAGCGCACTTCAGAACAGATTAGTGCTCTTTATATAATAAATCATACCAGGGCACTTCATAGACTTAAAGATTTTTCTGTGCTATCCTAACTGTTTTTCCTAGAAGAATGATCATTGTCTTATTTTACTGAAAATATCCTACCTCTGCATTCAATATTTATGAAAAAAAACCAAAAACAAATCGCAGAAATAAGTGATTGAAAATCAGCAGCCTTTTAAATATTTATAATTCAGTTAAAATATTGTCCATATTCTTGCTGTTTGTGTCAGATTATAAAATGAACCATGTTGATTTAAGGTGGGTCTTTGGCAAAATATAGAAATAGTTTCTGGCTGTAAAGAATTAAGAGACAATTTTCATGTCCCCTAATCAGCTCATATTCTCGCAAAGCAACTTAGATTTAGGTCTTCCTATAGGAGTTATTTACCACTAAAAATGGTGAGTATTGCATGTATGAAATGAAGGTTTAAGGAAGGCTGTTTCTTGGTGTGGCTTTTGAATAGCATGGTGTGTGAAGGGGGGGAAAAAGATTTAAATGTTACCCTTTAGTCTTGAGTAGAAAAGAAAGTGTCCACAGTGTCCTTCAAAAATATAAAATAAAATATCAAGAAATGAAACTCCTTTTCAATCTTGTTCCTTATTATCAAGGGAAAATTTAGCCCGGGACTAATATAAAATGCTTACAGTAGTTTTAGCATAACTTTTTTTTTTTGGAAGTAACATCATATAGTTATATTTTTCTGTTCATGTGTGTGTCAACACTGAGTAATCTGAAGAAATTTTCTAAAATCATGTTATCTCTGGGATTTCAGATTTCACTATCTTAAATGTTTTGAAGGCAGCAGAACGCCCAAATGCCTGTAAGGAGCCCCAGGCCAGAAACCCTCAGAACTGATCACTTGCCGTAATCCCAGCTATTGCACAAGATGGCAAACATTTTACCCAAAGAGGTGCGGGTATAAAGCACTTGGTTTGACAGATCATGAGATCATTGTCAACATATTGAATGCACCTAAAAAATAAAATGTTCCGAACAAAGGAAGCTCAGGTGGGGAATAAGATATTCAGGTACTTGATCCATAGAAACAGCTTATTGAATGATGTGTCTGGGAGAAGAAAGAATATATTGGTAAGAGAAAGTAATATCCAGTTTTCTTAATTTGTAATTCAGAGTAACACTTAAAACAAACCTGATTTAGAATGAATAAAGTGAAATGATTTCAATGGCAAAGATGTGCTTTCCCGATCACATTCTCCAGTCTCACTGTTTAGGAGACATCTGTAGTAATTTAAGAAATCCCAAAATCCATTTCATTCCAAGTTTCAAAGGTTCTAGACCTAGGATTCATTACTACCATCTGCTGCCTCTTTAATAACTTCCAAAATTTGCAATTTTGGCTTTTCTTTAATCATATTGTAGCATTTTCTCTGTAAAAGAACCAAACATTGAAAATCTAATATTTTTTTTACCCTGATAGTCTTAATCTCTTTTTCCTGAAGCAGAAGAATTGCTGGGTGGGATCAGCTGTCATTTTTTTATATTAGTATTTTTGTTCATTCGTGTTTTCTCTGACAGTGTACATAGCACACAACCCTTGTCTCAATGTTTTGTAGTTTCTTAATTATGTACTGTCAACGTTAAGTGAATGTTTTAAGGATGTCTCAGTATTTACATACTCTTATGTCACCTTTCTTAACTTTGCACGTTGTATTGAAGGCTCCTGGTAATTACAATAATTGTGCTTCAGAGAAGTTATGTCAGCCTGCACATACCATTAATGCATTAATGTGTCAAAACACGGTGAATGACACAGCTCCAGGCAATCTTAAAAGCTCCTAATGGTAGCCCAACCCAGAGGAATTGATTTGTAAGCAACTCTAAAGCTATAAAACTTTCGTCCTGATATATAGCTTCACAAAGTCTTTTGCTATCATCCACCTTATTTTTAGTACGTGAATAATAGCTATTTGAATAAGCTACCAACCTGTAAGGGTAAAATGCCTCATACTATTCATAAGGAGTTATCCCTGCTAGAAATGACAGAATAAGAAAAATAATTCAGTTAATATTAAAAAACAAAGGGCCAAAAGAGTACTTAGTTACACAAGAAAGAGTCTAGAGCAACTCCAAAGATGGAGTTAGTTTGTTTAAATTTTAGTGAGTGAATGTGCACTATGTTTATTTTAAATACTCCTAATACAAGGCTAAATGATAAAATGATAGATAAATGATAGTCAGTGGTGAAACAGAGTAAAAAATAAACCACAACACAATAAAAAAAAACTATATATGTATCTGGAAAAGTGGTATGAAAATACAAATAAATGTGGGTAAAGCTGATTTCTAAGTGCTTGTAGGCTACAATACCCACATCAACATCCTGGATATGATGCCAAAATTGCTCGTTCACTAAATGTCATTCCCAAAGACTCTTCTATTGCCTGCGCATACGTTTTTTTCTTCCAGTCTACCCGCTGCAAAGGCGACTTGGCTAACAGCTTAAAGACAGTGCTTTGTGCAGGCAAAGAGAGAGAAAAATTGCACAGGTTTTTAAATGGTCAATTTCTTGTGGTTTGTTATTTGCATCAAAAATGCAAATAAATCTCCTGAATTGAGAGACTCCCTATTCCAGGTCATAGAAGAATATCTCATGTTCAGACAGTTGGATTAGCTGTTGTAAGTCATCCACGTCCATGGAACTGTTGAAAAAACACTGTCCCAAACTGTATTTGTCATTCAGGAACTTGCTCCTCTTTATTCTTTTTTCAGTATCTATCGTCTTGTTCAGATCTGGGGCTGTTCCATTGTTTTCCATTGTGAAAACAACATGTTCTAGTTGGTTCGCTGAGACCCTAATAGTGTATTTTTTTTTTCCTCCTATTGCCATCTACACTGCAGTCAAGTATTTAAATAGAACGAGCTGCCGCTGTCCTTGCAAGAGATGGCAGACATCTCATCCATAAAAGTAATAGACATTCGCAGAGAAGTGTATTGGTAGAGCAGTGCATAAGGGCAGGACAGCACCACACCTTTGTGGTGCCGGCCTGACCGTGTAAGCCTGCCAATGAATCACAGAAATTGTAAAGCAATTTGCCCTGATGACTCTATCACAGCCCTGCTTGTCCTTCTCAGAAACTGATTCCCTTTAGAGCAAATCTTAGAGCAAACATCTGCTTCTTAAGGCTTTGTGACTTCTTCCAGTAACTTTGAACAGAAGTGCATTTAATGACAAATTATATTTTAAATTATTTTGTTGATTATAAATTAATTACATTACTATGAAAGAAAAAAAACTTCAGAATAAAGCAAAGAAACCAAATTATGCTGGCTTTGTGACAGTAGAGCTGATGCTTTAGAGAGTCAGCGGTGGATCTAATTATGGGCTGTGCAGATGTTAACAGCAATTAGCTGTTTTGACTGATCAGCATCTCGATTCCTTCACAATGAGGATGAAAAATGCTCATACTTGAATTGGGCATCTTTGGCCTCCCAGTAAGCCTATGCAGTTAATCTTTATTGAGGATATTTTATCAACAAAGCATCTTTATTTATCACAAACAAGAAGGAAAGTGATTCAGAAGTGTCATATCAAATGTCAGTAGTAAACTTAAATCCTGACCTGTTGTTGTCAGTGGGAGCTATGTTGTCAAATTCAGCGGAGTCAGGACTTCTCAGATTCACCTGCACCTGATCTAAGCACTGGTGAGGGCTGGGAAAAGGGAGCTGAATTACTAGAGAGGAAAGATAAGCAACAAGCAGTATAGGGAAGGTGAGAGCAGGGAGATAGAAAGGAAGTAAAATTAGACTGAGAAAGACTGAGGAAATGGGAATAACAAGGAAAAGGTGTTTTCTAATAGTCCTAGTAAGTTTAAAAGCTTAGACTCTTCAAGATGGTGTCAGCATAGTGATAGGCTGCTTGCAGACACAGCCATTAATCTGGAGTCTCTCCAAATGCTCTCCTGTTTCCTGAAATGTGGAGTTTGTGTTGCGGGGTTAGGGGTGAAGGATTCTGAGCAACAAGTTCTGTGTGGCTTCACTTTTTGCCTCATTTGTCATTGTCTGTGCTCTGTACAGCAAATTACTTCCATATTACTTATAATAACTGAACATCAAAAATAGAGCTTTTCATAATAAAGTGAGGTGTAAACCTTTCCTTGTGTTCTGCTTCTCAATTAAATATGCAATACAATAGTGCTAATTGTTATGCCTCTTTTGAACACTACTAACTTAATCTTTGAATCCAGAATACTTCTGGTTAAAATCTTGGATTCTTTAGATTCTGTGTTACTCTTAAATGCATCATGGAAAAGTCTTCATTTTAAGATCATTATTTGTTCACTTTCCCAATTCTTTTTTTTTTTTTAAAAAAAAACATGTTTTTTTGGTCTAAAATTTCCTGATACAGGAAAATGCCATTTCATAAAATTCATTAGAAAAATAAACCTAGTGCAATGTTAGCAATGCTACAGCAGGATGAAGTGCTGGAATGTGCTCTGAGGAAGATTATTAAGTAATGCTAAGTACCTTACCAGAATTGACTCTGTTTTATATTAAGTGTGGAATATTAAGAGTTGTCATGTTTGTAGATTGTCTTGTGGTGAGATGGTTGCCATATTTCTCAGTATTTAGGAACTTAGCATATGATGAGAACCACGCTAGGTGAACATTTCGCCATGTAGAAGCAGTCTTAGCAAATGGAAACGCTGTGCAGCAGCTATCTCAAAGGCGCTTGTCACTCTAGTGCATTGTGTTGCCTCAAATCAATGTTTATTTCTTGGAGGGTTTTGCTTTTATTTGCCATAATTACTTTTCTCATAAAAAAGTTTATATGATTTTCACTCTTT
>NW_010577544.1:71547-90963 GCF_000705375.1 Tinamus guttatus | reverse complement strand
ATGTCCGCTGTCATAACAGGTAGAGAGGTTCAAGGGAAGTACCTCATTTTTTGTACAGAGATGTTCCACACTGGAAAATAAATTTTGATGTGGTGTAGACATCAATGTAGGGCTGCTCTCTCAGTGCTTAAGACGGAGAAGAAAAGGCTCAGCAGTAAGAGTATCTGCTGGCTGGGTTAGCCACTTTGGATTGCTGGTAATGTCATGGGACTATGCAGCCTAAAAATGGTCTGGGTTTTAAACAGGAAATAGTTTTATTGAATGGTGTTAATGAACACCTTCCAGCTCTGAGAAGATTTAAATCCTGATTGCAACTGGAAGTCGTTGCTTTTATGCAGGTTTAACAAAGACTTCAAAGATCCAAGATCTTGATCTAAATTTCATGGCCAGCTGAGGTCCCAGAAGTGCGATATTTTCAAACTAAGCAATTTTTCTGTGATTTGTACCAGCATGCTTTTGGCAGTTAAAGTAGATCGTGGACCTCTGCAAGCAATACCTCTGCCTACAGTGAACGGTGCTTTCGTGTGAGTTGTCCTCAAGCCCCAGGAGCAGTGTGTTACCATCTCAACAGGGATAGCAAAGAATCTGGAATCAACATCTCTCTTGGCCAGGGTCCACCAGGGAACACTTGTTCTTCTGCAGTCAGGTTCAGAGTTCCTTTCCATTACATGTAAATCACCTCCATTTTGTGACTTTGCTTAGCTAATGAATATTTTGGTCTAAACCATTGTATTGATATGCTCTTATTTTCAAACAACTAAAGGCAAAGCTTTGTTGCTGGTTGGCATTAAAAAACCTCAAAAATCAGTGGGGGGAAAAAGTATTTAGAGAAATACAAATCCAAGACTTGAAATTTTTATTGTTTTTATGTAAATTTGCTCAGAACCACCTAAAGATTTTCTTACAAGGTAAGAGATACCCAGAAGCACCAAATAAGTTGAAAATGTTTGTATTTCATATAGGCGAAGTAGGCATTTTGCCAGAGGCTTGCTTCACCTCCTGCCCCCAACCCCCTTTCCAGGAAAATATACTTCTGACTTTTGGTCTGTTGAAATGTGGCATTGGGTAGATGCTGGTTTATTAGGACAATATTATAAAAGAGCAAAAGTCGGTGTAGAAAATAAACACATACTGAGGGGACTATAAAATTTTTAATAGAGCTACTGTTGCAATCATACTTAATGGTTCTTAAATAATGGTGCAAGCGTTACAGTACCTCTGAGCCTTCAAAAATATGCATTTCATTAAATAGACTTTTGCAATCAGTTGGGATCTAATGATTTTTTCTGATGCAACTTTTATTATGAACAAAATGAATTGCAGCTCACTGCTATATTCCTTTTTTTAAAAGGCAAGTGAGGCCTCAGCTATACATTGTATGTAGAATAGAAATCCTTCTGTTTGAATTCCTTCTTGTAGTAAGATATGTCACTCGGAGAAGTACTGTAATATTGCAGAAATACTGCAGTGTCATAAAAGTTGTAATGTAACATGAACAAATGTAAAGTACTTTAGTAACTTTAAAGCTTTTTCTGAGGGAGTGAAAAAGGAGCAGTTAACCGTAATACATTGAGATACTTTAACTTGTCAGCCCAAATACTTTCATAGGGAAAGTTCATAAGGAAAGAGTTTCATAAGGAAGAATTTTTAAGCATCTAGAACATGACATGAAAATCTATTTTTTTTTAATCGCATTTGCTATGTAGGTACTTTGTGAAGGTTTTTTAAAGGTGAGAAATATTTTGCGTATACCATAATATGCCCAAATGTAGACAAGATTTCTGCGGGTTTGTTTCTTTTTTTCTTATATCATCTCTCTCTTGCCCTTGTTTTAGTACTGATGAATACACTGCCCTGTTTAGTGCGTGCTTTTTCTTCTTTTTTTCTTTTTTCTTTTTTCTTTTTTTTCTTTTTTTCTTTTTTTCTTTTTTTCTTTTTTCTTTTTCTTTTTTTCTTTTTTCTTTTTTCTTTTTTCTTTTTTTCTTTTTTTCTTTTTTTCTTTTTTTCTTTTTTTCTTTTTTTCTTTTTTTCTTTTTTTCTTTTTTCTCCTCTCCTGAAAGACGACAATTTAGGACATAAAGCATGCAGGATTTTCTGTTGCTGTATGGAATATGCTGGGCTGGTTATTCTTCATAAACACCCCATGTTTTTCCTCTGCAGAGTTTCATCTGATTTCCGGCATCCCCTTTCTTGTTGCTGCCGGGAGGGGGACCTAGCACTTCAGTGAAATATTTGTCACATCATTCTGACAAAACTTTCCTTTGAAAGGCTTTCTGAGAAATGGGCTTTGATCTGCTCAGGCATCTGCTCTGGCCGATAGCCAACTGGTAGGATCATTTTTCTCCACAATGAAACTACTTCTACTGAATGTACATAATCAGGGAAAAAGGCTACTGTGCGTTTGTACTGGTAACTCCACCCTGACCTCTGCACAGGACATACGTTTGCCTTAGCTTTCCATATGCTTATTAAAGACATTTTCAAGTGGTGCTCTTACAGGTTATATAGTGGCGTCAGCTTTGAAGCTGTCCGATTGCATATGCCTAAATAATCTGTTCTGTCAAAATAGAGCTGCTGCTCTGCATAAATCCTTCACCTGGAAAGATGGGTATATAAATCAATAGTGTTGTCTGCTTATAAAATTGTATTTCGCTAAAATGAACCTCTGATGCTCTTTCTGCTGTTCTTGGATGGGGAAGACATGTCGATGATGTCTCAGTTTTTAAATTGTTTTACACAATACGCCTCTGAAACGTTGCAACCGTTAAAATTGTTATACCAGTCAGAGAGAATGCACATATAAATCTAGATTTACAAGTTTCCATTTTAGAGGAGTACTTTTCTGAAGACTTTCTATAGCAAATGGTAACATTTGAATTGCATTTTAACTTTTAAATCTTGAAAATGTATGGAAATTCATACAGAATAACTTAATCAGGTGTTTCCCTAAAACATACAATAAGAAAATTTTATCTGTATGTTAACGTCTATTCTGGATTCTTATAACCAGTCTCCTGCAAATGTGGGAAAACTGGTAGGAAATGAAAAAATTTCTTCAAGTTCTGAGTATATATTCTGTTCAGTTCCGTGTTCCTTTTTGAATGGCCGTATCTAATACTTAACAATTCTGGCAGACTGCGGCAAGAAAAATAACTGCCTTTTATGAGGAGCCCTGTAGCAATTGGTAGGGTTAAAAACAACTTTACGATGTTTTGCCTTGGCTCATATTTTGCCTCAATCTTTTGTACTAGTCATTTCATATTTTAAATAAAAAAGCAAGAGAGTGTAAAAAAGGGAAGAGGAAGCTTAGTCAAGCAAGGAAAGATTTAAGAAAAACAGTAAATGACTGAAGTGTGCAAGTGTTCTGAGAAACAGCATAAGGAATTTAAGATATGATGGAGAAGAATAAGTTTAACTGCAGAAGGTGTGCAGGAAAGTATCTGGGAGAATCACAGAAACAATAAGAATATTATGGTTTTCAAAGCATGTCTATCTCTGTCCTGTGGGACCATTTGAAGACTGAATGGATGAATGCCAGCTGTGTATTCAGTATATTATAGATGTTTTGTATGACTGTGTGTACAGGCACTATGGAAAAAATGCTTAAGCATTTCTATACCATGTATAAAAGATATTTTTGATTGGCATACCCCACAAAAGGGCTTGTTAATTTCTGTAACAAGCATTAGATCCTTTTATGTGCAAGTCCCTTAGACTCTCAGAGACGTGAGAGGTCATAACTGTGCTGACTGCATTAATAACTTCATATTTAGTATTTGCCCTTACTTCAGTAAAGTAAGGTGCAGCTCCTGGGTTATCATAGCATACAGTTATCAAACAGGAGTGGAGAATTTTCAACACTCCTCAAAAATTGATTCTTGCAGTTATCTCATCAGGAAGGATATCTTGTTTTCTATTTGAGAGAATCTTCACTCTCTTCCTTGTGTCCATGATTTGAAGAAAATCAAAGTTAGGCTTGATCCACAGTTCCAGGTTTTAAAATAGTTGTAAGTTATTCTGATGTGTTGGCAACACTGGCAATGTTAGAGGATGTTGTTACTAGCATGCAGTTGTAGAAATTGTAATTAATGTCTGTTTTCTATCAGATGGTCAAATGCACAGATGTGTGGAAAAACACAAGCTTTCCCTTTAAAAAAAGAAAAAAAAAAGACTGCCAACAAACTGATGTCTGGAAAAGAAGTCTCGTACTGTGTTTGGTAACATTATTATAGTGACTGGAAGATGATAAATGAAGTAAAACAGGCTTTAGTAGATAACTCTGATGTTACTGACTGTTGGACCACACTCAGTGCTCTCTGCAGATGAGTCACGTCAGTATTATGATATTTCTGAGATATTCGGTTAAACTTTCCAAACACATAGCATACATAAATGCAAAAGGTCATATATATGAAGTTCCAAATAGAGAGGTCATTTTTCTTCCAAGACCAACAGTTTCCTTTGGTGGCCCCCTGAGCCTACCATATATTTTACCTTGTAACCATGGCAGTGTAATAATTCTCAAGTCGAATCTTTTCATGGAACACAGCTTAAGTTTCACCAGCAGCAGGAAGTATTTGACTGAAAGGCAAATCATGGTCTTTTTGAGATGGGATTCATGCTGTGTAATTCTGAGTTCAGCGTGGGTCTAGAGGGGGGCAAGTTTAATAAATTCTTTCCTGGAGGCAGCTTTATTTCTGCTG
This sequence comes from Tinamus guttatus, assembly GCF_000705375.1. The sequence goes on along the minus strand of NW_010577544.1, from coordinate 86,260 downwards.
CCTGGAGATACAATAGGCATTTTGTTCAGCTGGAAGGCTTCATTCTTTAAAATACACACAGAACTTTATTGTTAAAATCAAATAAAAATTGCTAATCATTTTTCTACTGCTCTCCTGATAGTTCAGGCTGATTCAGAAGTTCGTATCAGTGTCATCTGCAAGGAGATGTTACTCTCAGTGAAGTTTTAAAATGGTAATAGTGAAATACAAACAGAAAATTAAGGCTTTAATGAGTGAAAGAGTTACTTTTATATTTAAAACACATTCCAATAGGCTGTAAATCTTCACCCAACCCTTAAATTAACTCTCTTACTGTATATATCATATAGAGTCTATTCAGAGAAAATTGTAAAAGAGCAACAGTATTTTATGCATGCTAAATCCACTAATTCTGCATGCTTGAAAATTATAATATCACTTTTTTATGATACTTCAAGTAGTCTTGTACCAGAATATTGAAAGACAATATTGGTATACAGAGAACCGTTCATGTATAAGAGGCAGATATTCCTTTTTACAAGGACTTTCACTACTGCAAGTTAGATCTGTGCAGACATGAGCTGCTCTTCCAGGAAAGAACTCTTACTTAGAATGCTACAATATAGAATTATCTTAAAACTTATTTCATTCCATTGTTCTGCTGTGCATCTAGGCCCTAATGCTGCTTGCATATAAATTAAAGTGTTGTTTTTCAAGCAATTTATTTATGATCATGTTTGTGGCCTTGAGTGACAGTGACAGTTGAAGTCCAGGAAGAGAAAGTTGTAACTGGACTTGATTTATCCCTGAAAAGGTATGTACTTTCCTGAACTAAGGGGTCTGTGCCTGGCTCATATATTAATGTTATAGTAACATTAACCATATATTAATGTTCACAGCAATGCATCTTTAGAACCTTTTACAGCAGAATGGGAAGGCATCCATCATTGTCATTGCAGCCTAGCGAGAATGAATAATTTGTGATACTGTACCTTCGGAGTGTTGCTTTTTCAGGTTTTTTGAGTATGTTAGTGTAGTGCTTTGTGGTTGGATTTAACCACAGTGAGATGTTTGTAGCAAAAATACTGCCTTTTGAAGAGAACTGGAAATATCTACTATTTGCAGTAGATGTTTCATTCTTGAAGTGGTACAAATTTTAGTGTAGGAATTTCATGTCTGTTTTTTCATTTCCTTTTTTGATGTAAATAGCTGTGAGAAGGGTATTTTTATTATCAGATTGTTACATGAAATACTTTGAACATTCCTGTTTACTGTCAGCAAAAGTTTATTTGTTTGAATTTATGCAGCCATTTTAATCCATTTCATGAGCTAAAAACATTAAAATAAGTCTGGTGGCTTGGCATCAGTTGGAAAAATGCTAGAAGTTTCTGAAGGATAATATCAAGGTAGGAAAGAATGCTTAATATTGTGTGTCATTCTACAGAGCAAAATAAATTTTAAAATTTTATGTGCTGATAAGAAAACATCAGAGAGTACTCACTTCCCAGCATTTTATTATGCTGTTAATTATCAGCTGTGGTCAGCAATTACTGTAGGAAAATGTGCAATGATTTGCAAATGATGAAGCAAAGCATTTTCAGTCCCACTGAATACTTACCTTCGTACTTTTAAAATCCTGTTTAAGCTAAAATACTGTTTATTTATGTCCAATTTGAGACTAAAGGATTTTCAAGGCTAATGTATTTTCCATAAAGGTAGGCATTTTGAGATTACATCTGGGGACGTTACAGATCTAGCTGAGATTTTTAGTGAGAAAAGGTCGTTCTTTTTCAAAATGGGACACTTGCTGCACTCTTTTTTTTTTTCGTGAGGCAGAATCTTCAGAATGAGTGTTTCCTTTAAGCAGCCCTTTAACTGCATCTTTTAAAAACTTTGTCGTTAGTTGCTTTTCTCATTTAATAATAGCTTATTCGCGTTCTCACTTGTGTAGGAAGAAAGGCAACATGTGAATGATGTGGTTTAATTGGGCTGCAACATCATTAACTTACCTGGGAGCGCCCTTGGGGAATGAATCACGCACTGTAGGTCGTCGTTCTTCCATCGATTCCTTGTGCTTGTTTAGGAATTGTGCTGCCGATTTGCTTCCTGCTATATCGCTCCGAGCAATTCCTGAGCCCCTACTACTCTGCCCCTGTGTGCGGATTAAGTTGTTGGTTGTGAAAGCAGGTTGTCTTCCTGCTACAATAAATAGTAAAGGCCTCAACCTTGTCTTCTCCACTTCCTCCTTACTTAAAATGCATTTTCAACTGCCCTTTATTAGGGAACTTGACCCTTCTACAAAATGGAAGTTTGACTGGACCTTTGCCAGGGTGCAGCAAATTTAATCTAACCTCCTTATCTTGCAAATGGAGCATGGTCAGCGGTGAAAAGAATACCTGCCATTTGTCAGTTATTTGCTGGTCCCAAAGGAAAGCATGGAAATAAATCAGTGTCCAGATCTAACACAGTCCTACTGTCATCCCTAGATGGTAGGGTAAGAATTACCCCAGTGATGGTGAAGGGTAACGAGGTCCTTACCCCTGTTGTACCGCTTCCAGCTGGGGGTAGTAGATGCTGTTGTTGCTGCTTGTACCTTACGAGAAAAGTAGCCTCTTTAAAGGAGGCAAGACTTATTTTCCCCTTTCTTCCCACAATGTATTTCTCATCTGCTACTTGTTTTAATGGTTGTCCCATTTGTTAAATTACCTCTTCAAAAATGGTACCTTCCAAAACCTTTCCTGATTCATAGTTACCTTATGGCAATGATTATTTAGCGATTCAATGTATTTTAAAAATGTCACTTCACCATTTTACAGCAATGCAAGCTGGATATCATTGAACATGCTCTGAATGTGGGAAAGATCTCAATATCTTTCATAAAAATGTGGCACAGCTGGAATACTAGACTAAACAATTTTCGAAACAACCTGTATTACCATGTTAATAGAGTGCTTTTTTTGTAGGGCATTAAATGAACATGTGCAGTACTGCATGCACCACTCATCTCTCTAGAGAATTAAATAGGCAATTTGATACATCTTTTTAAATATAGTCTATGTATTTATATCAGAGAAGACATCCTCAATAAGCTAATCAGCTTTTGAGTCCTAAAGAGGTGAGTTTTATGGTGCTTCTTCATTCTTGTGGAAACTTTATCATGTTTTCAGACTGGGCCCTGCATGAACTCTCTCTTTTCCAGAGGATTTTTGCTATTGTGAAATTGTCATTCTGTGCTTGAATATCTATGATTTTGGTCATAGTCTGTGTCACGTTGTTTTAGGTATCTCTCTCAGATGAAGAACCTGGACTCTGACTCACTTGAAATTAGAAACCAAGAGCATATTGCAAGCAGTAGCATTTGAAAGGTGCTAAGAGTTAGTGTCCGCATCTGTAGGCCTACTGCATTGCTATCGCACTCCAACCTGAAGCCCCCTTACGTGCCTAATGGTATTAAGTGGTAATTTCCAAATAAGCCATTTGGCTGCTCTCGTTGATATTCTGGAGACCAACTTCATTCAAAAGGAGGAGCCGGATTTTGGGTGGACTTCAGCTGGCTGTTTCATGCTTAGAATTAGCCTAGGTTGAGAAACACATCTGCCTGGGACATATAGGATATGGCAAAATGGAAGGTGAAGGCTCATGGGCTTCCAGCACATTGTGGAAAAGCCAGGTTGGTGCCAGTTGTCTTCTCCCCAAATAGTAATGAGAAGACTTAACATGATTTTAAAAAGATAGATTTGGATTTCCTGGGAGCAAAATGGATGGTTGAAATGGGTTGCGAAATGGATATGTTGTTCCTCTCCTCCATTTGTAGGAGGAAGGGAAAGCTGGGAGTGATGTGAATGAGCATGGAGAACAGCTTTCCAAGGTACCTGCTAGTGAAATTTGGAGGTTTGTCAGTGCATTTTCATTTATGCTTTTTTGGGAAATTATCTTTTTTGTATGAAATCCAGGTCAGACAATCAGTTTTGGGAGAGCAGGGTTTTTGTGTCCCTTAATGAATGCTCGTCAGCTCTTCCTTCTGAAGCCTGATGCTACCTGCTAGTCTTCTCAAGGGTGTCTGCTGAGATGACGCATTCCAGGACAGAAATGGTTATTCTTTGGCCCTGATTGTGTGAACGTGTTGTATCTACAGCATGCTGCAGACTCTCCTTGCCCTGAGCTTTGGTGATTATCCTTCGGACGCTTTTCATCTTCTGCAAGATAGCAAGAAGCAAGATAATCTACACTTTGTTTCAGAAAGCTGTGACTCAGAAGCATATTCATATACCCTGCAAAAGGTTCATAGTTTGTGTGCCATTATGTGGTCAGTGAATGTGCTAAGGCAGTAACAATAGCTGTGATATAAACATCATAAATTTCCTGAAATAGTTACAAAAAAAAATTTGAAATGAAATGTATTTGATCGCTTTTGATCAAGTGTGTTCGTATTCCAGTTGCTGCTGCTGTTTAATTGACATATAATGTGAAAAACAAAAAACAAAAGTGCACACGGAATACTTTTCCTCAAGAGAAGTGCCCACTTGGAGGAAAATGTTTATTATGTAAAATAATCTAATGATATCTATAAATGTTCATTTACTGAATAGAGGTGGAAACCAATTAGAATGATGCTTCTGCTGACTTTGAAAATACGTTAGATTAAAATTAATTTTCTCTCTATAAAAACAGTAGTTAATGGGAAATGTGCTCACCTACACCTGAAGGTCAGATACATACTCTTTATGGCTGAAAAGGCGATGGGGTAATAAATATTAACACAATGCAGCTTTTGCTCACTTTGCTAAAAATTCGACTGAGGAAGATCCTTAACACAATTTAAACGTCAAGTACCAAAGCATTTTTCCTTTTTTTTTTTTTTAATTATTATTATTATTATTTTTTACCATAAAGATTGCAACCCCCCTGGAGAATTTTCAGAGAGATTGATGCCTGAATATTTCTAAATTTTCATGGACTGTTTTGGCCTCATTTTAACAAGAACATAAAATGCAAACCAAAAGCACCTTACTGCAGATTCACAGTACACTGACTGCACTTCATATTAGTAATGATATTAATGATGATAATAACTTCAGGTTAGACAAAACACCTCCCTGTATATAACCTGAAGCAGAATTAAAAAGGGATTTGAGTTAAAGCACTAGTTTTGATCAGTATTAAAACAATTGAATGAGAATGCTCTTAGTTCTTTTTCCAGTAATATATATCTGTAAATAGTTTACTATTAGACTTGCAATAAATTCATGTTTAAGGCTAAATTCCAAAATTATAGACATCATCCTACCACTATGAACTTCCTATCCAAAACACATAATATGAGACTTCGTTCAGAGTTAAAATTGCTTTTCTACATAAATATTTCCTACTGTTTCCTAAGTGTTTGTTCCAGATCTCTCAGCATTGTTACAATTTTTTCTCTTTAAGTTAAACAATTGTCCAGACTGATTTCATACAGGCAGCAACAGGGCAGGCTTCTTCTGTCTTTCCAATATATCTCAGCTTTGACATCCATAAAATAAATGTAAGGATACTTAACCAGTTTTTAAAGTATCTTTAGATCCTTGTTTGAAAGATGCAGTATGGTTTTAAATTATGTTGGTTATTTTTTACATTATTCCCAGCCATCAGACTTTGATTTTACTGCTTTACTACAAGGATAGATGTAAAATAAAAGTCTCACAGTGGTGTTGTTTACTAGGCTCTTTACATTATTCAGTGATCCATAGCTTTATTTTATTCTTAACTTATGCCTGGTATAAGTAAATAGTCATATTAAAAAAATGTGTCCTGTAGCTATTATGTTCTGTCTCAATCCGGTCATAAACCCCCCTGCCTTTGACTTGAGCAGTCACAATATGCTGCAGAAGTCATATTTATCTTTCTGTAAGATTATTAAATAGCCTATGTTTCTGTGTTCACTTCCAGTGCTAATAACCTGAGTTTCTTTACAGCATAGAGGAGAAGACTTGTAAGATTGTGTCTGAACACAGGGGAACACTTAAGAATGTAACCAGTAAAGGAGCGTAATCATTTAAGTACAATAAAAAGAATGTCTCCTTGAGGCAGAGAAAAATTGTCATTTTTAGAGTCTATGAAAGGGTAATTTTGCTGAACCAAGTCCATATATAAATAGAAGGTTGAATTTCATACAGGATTGAATGTCTTTTTCCAGGTTATAAAGCTGCAAAGGAGAGTTAATACTAAAGAACAAATTTCAAAGTCCAGAGTGACACATTTAAATCTCAGAAGTGGAAAGTGCACATATCGTGTGTGTGTGTGTGTGTGTGCTGATCGTAAGCAATTAGAAAGAAAGATAAATTAGCTCAAGGGAAAATAAGTAAGGTCTATTCCAAGATATAATGCATGCATCGTAAATGCTGTTTTTTGGATTTGATTTGCACATAAATATCAGTGAGCCTGTATTTTTGTTTAAGGTAAATCTTGCTTGCTCCTCTTATACTCTAAGTCTGGTGCTTTTTCATACAGTTTTCCTGGTTACCTCTTGTGCAAAAGTAACCATCTCCTGTGCCCAACTTTTGCTGCTTTAAGAATGCTTAATTCACAGAATATTTCCATGGCATCTTTGTAATGAAAAGCAGGTATAATATCTGAAAAGCAGAAATAAGCTTTTGAAAAATCTATAGACATTTTAAGTTAACTTTGCAGACCTGAGGGCTCCTAATATAAGTGTACATTGGCACGAATATTTTTCTTTCTGGAAGGCAGGTTTAATTTCTTAAGAGAGTTGCTGAATTTAATGAAGTCAGTGACAGGAGCCAAGTAGTATAACCTAACATGAACTCACAGGGCTTGACTGTTGAATGCTGTTTGGTGCTGTGTGTCTGGTTTCAGTAAAAAGTAAAAATGATGCCAAGGGCCTAACCCTGCAGGCCTTGTTTGTCACTTCACACTTACCAAGGTTTCAGGTCCTTCGTGCACCTGTACTGTCCTGCCATGACTAAATGAGGGCTTTCCCAGATTGCATTTTCCTCTGCAGGTTTCTGACAAAAAATACAATGATCATCTTTCCAGTTTTGTCAAAATTTAATATCTCCTCCAGAAACTTACTGTTTTGAGGTTTCTTCTGCAGCCTGTTCTGTGGAGGGGCTTTTCTATTTTGTTTTTCTTTGTTCTTTTAATATTTTTTTCATGCAAAAGTTTAGTGCAAAAGTTTGCTAAAGATACAGTCTGTGTCATGTTTGTAGCTGAGCTGAATATTTTTTCTTTTTATTTCTGCATCCCCATAGTAAGGAAAATGTGTATGGTTTACACAACTCTAATTTATTAAGCTGATAAGCTCTACTGGGGCATAAAAGCGATGCAGCACGCTGATGTCTCTGATTGGGGTTCAGTTCACAGGCTTATTTATTGCAGAACCACATGAGGCTTCAAAAATACTGCCAAAGCAGTTTCCTCCTGGCCAGGAAAAAGAGTAGCGTGATCATTTGCCATGTTTCTATATCAAATATTGCTGGCAGACTGTAGTTTGCTTTCTCTTCTCATTTCTGCTTGCCTATCTGGTAAGTGGGATAAGATTCTCATAGAATATATTTTTAGTTAATAGTCAGTAACTGGTTGGATTTTATAAAATGCTAGAGAGAGATCTTGACTACCTCTCCTATGTATCAGCTGTCTCCAGATTGCTTTAGCTACATTCTAAAGCAAAAAATGTATGCTCACTTTTAAGTCGTTGGTTTCTGCACTCTGTATATTCCCTTAATCATGTGGTTAATTATAACAATAAGTATATTAGTGCAATTACAAAAGGGAAGTAACAAAATCTGAACATAACTATAAATGATTTTTTGCAGTGGGGGTGGAGAGCAGCTTTTTTTGTTATTATTATTTTCCTATGAAAAATTATCATTGTTCTTCACCATTCGGATAGTTCAGGCTATAAAGCCATTATGCAGTACCTGAAGTATCACCTGCAGAATTCAGAGTTAAAAAGAAAGATTCCTATGCCACGATCCTGAATGAGTATTTGGGCACCTAAGTATCTGTTATCTGCTTTCCAGAGATGCTGAGCTTCTGTAGTTTCCAATGCTATTTAAAAATGATAATTTAAAATCCTGAGCAGCAGTCTAGTAAGTAAATAGTAGGTACGGTGAGCAGCTCTGTTAGGATTTCTTGTGGAAGCATTGGAAATGTGTGGGTTTAGGGGGTGTGGGTATGTTGACCATATATGTAGGTGTTTACTTCTGTTGAGCAGTTTCTCAAGGAAACATAAAGTCAAGATTATGTATTATTTATGCTACTCTAGATCCGTCTGTTATGCTCATAAAGCATTTCTATATCCATAGCTAAGCCCGTTGCATAAGGACACTGTCCTCAAGAGAACATTTAATGTTGCTTTACAGAATCCTGTTACTGCTTGGACGAAGAGTATTTTCACAGGAATGAGGCAGTCCACCATGAAGCCCTCTGAGTCTACTTAGGAAATCCTTGATCGTAAGTATTATTGTATTGCTAGAAGCTTTAAAAGTTCAAAGTAGATTATTCTGTTTTCTAGCATATGCTCCAGGTTAGAAATATACACATTCTTATTTTGTGTATTTGACTGGGATGTGCGTGCCTTTATTCACTGGTGAAGAAACCATTACTATACTTGCAAATCCCCAACTATGCATTTTTATTTCTGCTCAGAGGAGTGATATTTGGTTAAACGAACTTTTAAAATAATTAGAACCTTTCGGTCTTTGCTAAAGCAAATGATAATTGTTTCAGGGATGGGTAAAGAAAAATGCATTTAATTTCCATTCATTTCCAAATATGTATTTTCTTCTTGTAGATGTATGTGAAGGAACTGTGAAAAATTACATACAAAAAAAATATAGCTGGCAGGCTTCTCCACAGGTCATTTCTTTTCTCTAACGACTAAGGCAATGAACTATCAGTGTGCTCTGTTACTGTGGAAACAATTATGATTATGAAGGTTATATTCTGCTTTTATTCCAAACGGAGACAAAAGAAACTGACATTCCAGAAAAAAATAATTTAAAGAGGCTAAAATAACATGCAGAGATAAAGCATTGTTAATTTTTGTCTGAAGTTCTGTGTTAGAAAATGTTGATTTTATTACTTGCCCCCAAGTAACAAACTTTCCCCTAATAGTCTGTTGTTCAGCATACTGCTAAATCTCTTAAATTGCTGCAGGCTGAAGTTTCTCCTGTTTCTATCCTTTTACATGCCTGTGGGAATGAAAAAGCATGTATCAAATCTTAGTTTTACTCTGTTTGGTTTTTGTTTGTTGTTTTTGTTTCTTTTTTGATTGACTTGGGATGCATTGATAGTGGGTATATCTGCTTTTCATGCACAGGTGACTTGAAGCATTTCCTTGTTTACTTAGCAGATTACAAAACTGAAATTTCCTGTTTTTAGGTAGCTTAGTTATTCTGTCTGTTGTTGCCAATAGCCTACATTAAGTTCCCACCTGATTTTATCTATGGAGTCAATTGAAACTTTCTTGAATCTTGCATCCAATGGCTGCAAATTTCAGCAGCTCTGAGCTGCACTCAGCATCATTGGCCAGTGAATCTTGTATCAGTTGAATCTCCTATCAATGTAACTTATTTTCTTGGCAACAAAAACATGCAGCTTCTGCTTGCCAGTTGCAGAACTGTAAGGAAAGCAAGTGAGCACCTGGACTTTGTTAGAGGTGATGATGGGGGCAATGAAGGCAGATGACTGGGAGTTTAATGTTCTGGATATGAAGGTGCATCATTGGTGACTGGTCAGTATTTTACCTTCTAAATTGTAGTTGAGATTTTATTTTAAAAGCCGCCTTTGAGGAATAGCCTGACCATTCCCTCAGCCATAGTGGTTCTGCTCAGAGGTGTTGACTAGGCAGCTGATGGCTTGGCAGCCTCTGTGCGCTCTGTTGATCTTGGATGCAAGAGGATTTACAGGCTAGTGCAAGACACACAGATCTTGGTAGAATTCACTAACTGTCTCCAGTAGCTGACTAAACCTCTCGAATGCAGTGTGACCCTAAAGAATTTTCTTCCTAATGCATTAGGTTTTGAAAATATTTCTTTAGTGCAGGTGAGAAAATATAAACTTAGTGAATCATGTTTTTCTTCTTTCTCTTTTGCGCAGGATTTAATCCAGCATTAGTAACCATTAATGGCAGAGACAAGCTGAAGGCTCTCCTTCTAAAGGGAAAAATCCTTTCATGATGTTTTCAACCAGTTACTCAACCTGCTGTTCTTATAACCTCCTGATTAGAAGAAAGCTGTTTCTCCAAGAACTTTTCTTCAGACTAAACTTTTTGCTTCTTATCAAACATCTCTTCTTCACAATACAGTGCTCCTCCATTTTTCTGTACAAATAAAACCAGAAATATATTTTTCCTCCTTTCCTTTTCTTCCTACTTGCCCTCCTTTCTTTTTTTAAGGAGCCCTGAAATTGTGTAAATTTAATTCTGCACAGTGTAAAAACATTGCTCTCTGTCTTCAGTATAGGGGTTTAACTTGCATCCAGATTGGCCCATCATAGCTGCAAACCCTGTTGAAGATGTAGAAAAGAAGAAGGTAAAAGCTGTATCTTTATCTCCATGTTTGATATCTGTACAGCCTCTAAGTTGAAGAAATACTTTTGTCCCTTCCCATGGAAGCAGTGAGGCTGATCCCCAGCAGTCACAGAGCACAGCTAGAGGTACACAGCTTTCTACCTTGCATTCTCTGTTTCTCTGCCCCTGGGCATCCTTAATTGCAGTTATGCTGATAACAACATTGATTTTATCTACAAATATGGTGATATTCCAAGTAATCGTCTGCTGTTGTTCCCCGTTGAACCTCCAGCATTGTTTTCCCGCTATTTTATAAAATGCTAAACTTGGAATCTGGCATTGTTCGCTATATAAAAGTGAGACCAGGCTTCAGATAGCTTTTCATCTGAGCAATTCTCAAGGTAGTGGCGTCTTAAATATTGGAATTTAAATAATTTAAAAAAGAAAAAAACAAGCAAATGTACAAAATTAACTATAGCAATTTGGAAATTTAGGCAATGCCTTTTCAGGTTTTGTTAGCTCACAAATTTAGCTCACATTTCCAGCACTACAAAAATCGACAAGTGCTCTCATTGGATTAAGAAAATTCTCAGACTGCCAAATCCATTAGATGTTTGCCTCTAACTGTGATGATTTGCACAATATTATGTCTTTAAAGTGTTGTTGACCGCAGATCTAGCTGTCATGTTTTGTTCTGTTTTCGGAACTAAAGCAAGTCCAGATTCCATTTGTGAAGATATTTCTCTGTATCCCTTATTTGAAGAATACTAAAAAGTGTACTTCTAAGAGCTACTGCTGTAGGAAGTAAACATACTAAATATCTAGCATGAAAATCCTGTCCAATACCGTCCAACTTGCATGCTCTGCAGTGTTTGTCTTTTAAATAAACAACAGCTGGAAAAAGAAGATTGTTTTGAACAGAATTCACTGAGAAAATGACCTAGATAATGAACTTCAATAAGTTTTCTCCATCTTTATTGTCACTGGTAGAAGTCCTTAGAGATGCTGGCGGTATCGGGATGAAAAATTCAAATCAAGGAAGGAAGTATTTTAAATAAATAAAAATCAACCAGCCAACCAACCAAAAACTCCTAGCCATTAAAAAAAAACGAAGTATAGATTGTTCTGGCATGAGGCACACCCACAAGACAGATAGTAAGTATACATAGATAATTGCCCAATATCTTTTCCTGTTGATATTGTGCAGAGGGATAGATCCAGGAAGAAAATGAAACCTTTAATAAATAAGAAATCTAGAAAATGGATTTTTTTTTTCATCTGTTACTGCTAATGCTATGGAGTGCAGACTTAAAACTGATTTTGTGTGGATGCTGACTAGATGTAAACTGCTGTTCTTGGCAAGCCACTGAAAGCTAACTACCAATTAAAAAGCATTCTGCAATATATCATTGCAATGCTCAGCAATAAAGTGCCTTAAATTCACTGTAGTCATTGATAACTCACAACCTAATAAAGATGGTGCTTAGCTACCAGCGATCTGCCTATTACAGAGTCATTCGCAGCGGTGGTAGCTGTGCAAAATTCATAGAGTAAAATGATTCATGAACTCCATCAGCACACTCAACTCAGAATGGGAACAAAACTCTGCAGTTGTGGAAACCCGTTCTAAAACACTTTCGAAAACGTATCATTAGTGAGAAATATTATTCTTGTGTCTCTAAAAGAATAAAAGAAAGGCAGCTGTGTGAAGGTAAACGTTGTACATATAACTAAACAACACCCATCAGAGCAGAATCTTTCATAATTTATTGGATCTTGGGTTGAAAGTATTCCAATCAACCATTAAGTAGGGATAACGTGTTCTGGAGTGTCCTACTTCACTTATCTGGACCCACTGTCTTTGAAGTGCTGAGCAAACCTGCTTTGATTGTAAAATTTTCTATTATAGCAAACACCATGAAGAAGGATCAACACACAAGTTTCTCAGGGCAGCAGCACCCATTGTGTTAATGATGGGCTCCAGCATGCTGATGTTGGAATAGAAAGTATTCGCATCATGAAGTTCATGCTAAGACTTTATCACATTTATTTTTATTGGTACTGCTATATTAAAATGTTTGTGTAGAAAATAGAATGTAGAATGCTAGAAGAGCTACCATACACAATTAATAACTGACTGAAAGAAAATAAGTATCTCGGTTATCTCGACTTCTTTATTTCCAGAGAAGCATCTATACTGATACTGTTGAAAGCAATCTGCTGGTGACTGCTTCCCCTCTTGCTATGGTGACTTCATGTGAAAGTCCAAAATGGAGCAGTGCAGGAGCCACCTTGCAAAAGAACATCTCCAAAAATGTTTTTGTGTATCTGATGGCCCACCTATCTGTGTAGCTGTCTTTTGTGGTCTCAGTTTTAAAAAGGGTATGTGAATGTTGTGATATACATGATGAGGGCAGAAAATGTCCTGAGACATTTTCACGAGTGTGTGGTAGATACAGCCAAACTATCCATAGGATGCACAGTGTGCAGCAGCCCACAGCAATCCCACTGGTCCCCAAAGGAAGATCTGCCTTGGGCACATGCTTCCCACTTGGAGAAGACAACCAGAGTGGACTGGTTTTTACCTATCACTCCAGAGCAGCTCTTCAAGCTAAGAAATGCCACGTGGCACCCAGCAGGAGCAGCCTTATGATCCTGCAAAAGGTAAATCAAGATGGATTTTCTTTGCTCAATGGGCATGTGGTTTTGCTGTGCCCTCTCCCTGTGGTTTTTAAGAGTTCCTCTTTTTTTTTCTGTATTTTTCATTGCCTGGACTTAAGAGAGAAGTATCATTAAAAAAAAAAAATGGGCACAAGTTACAGGTAATATTAATTAACACATCAAAACAAGTTGCAAGGTAAGATGATACATATTTTGATTCATTAGCTGAATTCTTTCTCTGCTTAACCCAGAGAGATCTCTGGTTCTTTGCATCTGTGCCTGGAAGGCACTGAAGAGTCTGGAGTGCAGTCTTGGATTTTATGGCTCTTAAGAGAGACTGACCAAGTGAGGAGAAATTAGGATGATGTGTGATGGAACCCATCTCTGACTACTGTGTTTGCACTAGGGTCATCCTTGTACCCACTGTTGTGGCTGGTGGGTTTCCTTAAGAAACCCCAAGAGTCACAGTTGCAGATGGATAAAGAGGGTCCAGGAGTGTGAGGTGCAGTGTGGACGTGGGATGAGAGGAGAGGGAGGAGAAGCAACCAGCTGGGATAAGCACCTCGACCTTGCGACAGCCGCAGCACTTTGCTCAAGCTTTGTTACTGCCTGAATTTTCAATTGTAAAAATTTGGCTGCTCCACAAAAGCAATGATTACAGCTCGAATTTTGCTCTCGGTGACAAAGAGACTTGTTTTAAAGGTAATCCCTGAGCACTTATCTCTGGCCTCCAGATAGCGCAGGCTGGTGCTGAGCAAGCAGCTAGCGAGCCTCTGGAGCCCATACTCACTGGAAGGACTGACAGGCTGCTGGGTAGCTCTGACCCCATGCTGAACAGGACAAAGGAAGGGGCTTGTGTGCGGTGGCAGGAATTTTTAATCTCTGCCCACGTGTTGCATGAAGAAATCCTGCTAGAAAGAAAAGGCTCTGAGGATATAGGTTTCACACATCACCCTGAAAATGTCCCCATTTATTACTTCATGAGAATGATGTGAAACCACGCTGCCAGTAAGTGTAAAACAAAATGTGTGTGTCAGTACTTTCCACACAATACTGGGTTTAGAGGTTTTTCTTTTTTTAAGTTAAAATGTCTTAGGTATCATTTCAGAAGCATTTAGTGGGATTTAAAACTTCAGACCTCTTTCTCCTATATTTAACATGCCTCATTTGTGCTGATTTTTCATAAATCTTCATAAAATACTGTGACATGAGTAGTGGAGGCAGAGGCATTTGCTTCAGGTGTTACATGGTGTTTTCTTCTAAGATGTTTTTTTTTTTTTTTCCTCCCCTAGCAGAGAACAGTCAAGGTAATGCTGGAAACTCTAGTGCTGAGAAGTCCCAAAGCAATCTCAGCAACACAGGATGTCCGTGTCCTTGTCCCAAAGCTCGACTTTCAGCTTGTTCAAGCAGAAACAGTGAAGGAAAGATGCATTTCATATTGGAAGACTTTCAACGCTATAGGTAGGACTGAATCCTAGTGCATATTGAGGTGAGAGCTCCAGATTCAGGCGTAGCCTGACTACATATGGTTGTTCATAATCCATCAAAGAAGTACCTTAA
>NW_010577544.1:0-71528 GCF_000705375.1 Tinamus guttatus | reverse complement strand
AATGTTTGTGAAGTTGTTTAGCTGAAATTATTATGAAACTCTGATTTTAAAGCTAAAAATATGTTTGTCAACATTGTGTATCATTTGACTACAGCTGTTTTTACACACAGGGAGTCAAGTTTTGCATGCCATGCCATATTACACTAAAAATACCAGTACACACAAGATGCTACCTGACTCCCAGAGGCTTCCCTGGACTAGGCATTTCAAATGTTTCTAGAAGTCTGGGATACCAAAACCAAGCTTGCTCAAGCTGTCATTATGAGGGGGCAATGCACTCAGGGAACTCCAGCTACTGGTAAATAGATCTCCTCTTATATCTACAGTTCTTCTAGCCTTTTCTCCAATATTTTTTCAATGGTAATAGTAGTTTAATACTGGGGAATGTGCTGTGTAGTTGCCTTAGACCTTTATTTTGAACACAGTTAATTACGGAATTTGGGGGTTAACCCATTTTGTTTCCTTTTCCTTTGGTGTGGCAAAGTGTTATTATAATGAGCTTAATTAAGTGAAAATGAACGTTGGCTTTCAGTGTTACAAAAGGTTGCTATGCACCAATAAATCATAATTAAATGTATTTAGTGTCATAGTAGGAGGCATTTACAGCCAAGTTGTTCGTAACAAATGTTAATTGTTGTCTAAAATGACAAGCTCTTACGATTATAAAGAAAACAAACCAAAGCCCAGTTCTGCTAACCAACAGGATGTTTACATTGCAGAGAATTTTGCTGTTTTATTCATGAGCAGCTATTCAAAATGGTAAAAAGGTACTAAACTGGAGTGCCTTGAAGGTTTAGAATATGTCTTATTTTGATGGAAAGTGATCGCTGGTTGTTTCGGTGAAATGTAGTTATGGTTGGGACAGTGACATCTCATAAAATGCATGGAAGATGCCCCAGGGAAAGCTTCACTGATAACTGTACAGGACAAGCTAATTGAAATCGTAATATGGACTATATGAACTCTGTGCAATACAAGATGAGAATTAAGATATTTAGGGTTCGAAAGTGTGACCTAGTGCCATGCCGTGAGTGTGTACACTGGAGACAAGGGGAGCGTTCAGAATTAAGTACCTCGCTGCTGCAGCTTCAATAGACATGTGTTTGTAAAAAGCAGCTAGCAGATTGTTTGAGACCTGAGAGCCCCTCTGTGCTTCCACAGGTGTGCTTTGAAATGATGTTTTGCACAAATCAAAATATTTGCCCAGGGAGGACTGCTCATCCTGTCTCCAAGTGTGAAGGAGGCTTTGTGCCAGAGGGCACTTTTACAGGCGCTGGGGGAGCGTGTGCCATATACTGGAGAATTGCCACTCTGTGCACAAGGAGGGATGATAATCTCTCTCTACTTCATATACATATATATATACGCACATGAAAATATGCATGCTTTAATTTGTCTGTAGAAGAGACTATGCCACTGGGCATTTCTCCTCCTCGCCACACTCGCACACGTTTCTGGTGAAGAACTGAGCATCAGAGCCAAAACGAGGGGTAGGATTTGGCTTCATTGCAATCAGTCAGACTGTTGTCAGCATCCCCAGTAACACTGGTTAAAACTTAAACTTTGGGATATGTGTTAACAGCGGAGAAAATACTATTTGTGCAAATGTGGCAGGAAAAAGAGATGAAGAGGTGAAGAGGCATAGATATTATAACACTTGGATTCTTTTGAGTCCTATTTATGTGCAAGAATTGAGAAATTCCTCAACGTAGAGCTGTGCATGTCATTATTAAAGCAGGCACATAAAATAAGAATTGTTTATTTCTTTATTTATTGGTCTTAGCACTTCCAGTCTTCACAATAAACAATTCTGGGAGAGAGGGATTAGAAGCAGCTGTGGGCCTCTCTGATGTGAAGGGCACAGTAGGAGTGTGGGGAATTTAAATATCATTTGTTTCCTTTTCTCTTCCTTCCCTCTGCTTCCCCCCTCTCTTCAAGCCCCTCCGCAGGGGAACCGTCGCTCATTCACAGCCATGGACAAGGACCCCCTACATCTCATCGCATCTGAAAATCCCTTGGCAGCGCCAGCCTGGGCTCCAGCTCACTCGGCACGGCTGGAAGTCGCTGCAGGACCCTGGGACACGTGAACCTGCCTCCTGCAGGAGCTGCTTCCACTGCTGCTGGAACAACTTCCAGTCCCACGAGCTGCCGGCGGAGCCTTTCCCGGCTGGAAACCGAGCGCCTTTCTGATTAACGTGGCTTTTCTTCAAACCCACCCTTGCAGCCGCAATGCCAGCCTGAAGGGCCCAGCATGTCAAGGATACCCCTGATGATTTACCCAACTTCCCTTCCTTGATGATTACCCCAAATACATCTCCTTGGTATTTTCAGCCTTGATTTTTAGGTATCCTTTACATCCCTATCAATCTTCAGGCCAAGGAGAAAATTAGCCAAGCCTGCAGATGGATTTAGT
Organism: Tinamus guttatus; assembly: GCF_000705375.1. Next base: position 69,115 of record NW_010577544.1, on the reverse strand, counting down.
GGGGTAAGTCGTCCCTAAGCAGCAGGGACTCCCTTGATAAAGAGTGAAGCAGTGCAGATAACTTAGCAGTTTACTTTTAATCAATGCTACTCTGCACAATGCATTACTCCAGCAACTGGTCTAAATCACTGTGCACCATAACAGTTGTTTTCAAAACCTTTTAATCTAATTGGAAAAATCTTCCTTTCTACTGGTAATAAACACTCACTAAACTGTCTGCACCTAATTGAGCTGTAGTAATTTATGTGAGCTCCCCACTGCTTTTTCTCCTTTTAATCAGGCAGACTGCTTTATGTCTTTAACTAATGAAACCCAAGACTTCACCAAGAAGAGCTGATCAAATGTCACCACTGAATAAATCTTCATTAAGGCTGGCATGTCCTGCATCCTCCCTGTGTCCCACTTCCTCATTAACTCGGAGTAACATAATCATAGGAAAGTGATGGCCACTACTTCATTTATAAAAATAATCAAGCTGTAGTCATTAATGTCACACCAAATTAGAAAGTGGAAGGATAAAGTGCTGGAGCTTTTTGTTAGAGATACTATTAATAAATGCACTGATGTCTTTTTATTATTTTTTTCCTAGAAAGAGCTCAGCATCCTTGATGTGCACTAGGAATACCACCATGTGCCATGTACACTAATAGAAAGTTTCCCTGTTAAAATGCCTATTCACATCAGTCCTTTTCACTCATATAAATAAATATGTCCCTACCCCTATCAGTGACTTTCAGAGGTCACTGGTAGGTGACCTCTGCATTGCATTGCATTGCTACATGAAGCCACATGAGCAAAAACTTGATGATATGTGAGAAATGCTTATTTAAGGCAGTGAGAGGTGACTGTTGAGTTTTGTAACGGTATCTAAGGATGCCCATAGGGGCCAGGGGGCCAGATAAAAATGACAAAAGCATGGAAGGAAACTTTCCTTGAATTTTTTGCATTGTTTTAGGTGGCTCTTTTGTACCCAAAATGCGAGATAGCAAAGGAAGTGCTCACAATACCAGAGGTAGGTGTTTCATGGGCTCTCAGGATTAAATCTTGGAAAAAATTGATTCTCTGTTTCCTTTCACTGGAAAGTCACCGGAGGGAATAATTTTTGAGGTTCTGTGTGGCTCTTCGAACCCTTAGTCAAGTGGTAGAAAAAAGTCTGGGAACGTGCATGCTGCTGTTTTCAGGGGGAAATGGGATGAGAGGCAAAAGGTGTGAAATGTATGCTGGAATGGCTTTGGTAGAGGAGGTGCCTTGTTGACGATGACTTTAAGGTAATAACTGGAGAAGAAGCCAATAGGTGCCTGAATGTAAAGTTTGATAAGGTGAAGAGGAGGGTAGTTTTGGTGCTGGAGTTTGTCACAGATTTTGGAGTCTGTCAGCAAATGAAGGTGTTGCATGAGTGCACACATACACGAGCCAAAAAAAAAAAAAAAAAAAGAGGAGGAGTTCTGTGATTTTGAAGATTCAGTAGATCGCATTTGACCTGGCTTGGCACATCCCTTGAAAAATCTTTCTGCGCTGTCCTTTGGCAAAGTGTGCAAGTTCATTAAATCTCACCTTCAAAAAACAATAATGTTGCTATGTATTTTATGCCTGATTTTCTGTATGTATGCATAGATGAGCGTGGAGTGCATCTGAATCTTTCATACGTGCTCTTGTGAAGAGTCCTCTGGTCCATTCTCTTATCTGCAGTTTTTGCTGGTGGGGTGACATTTGAGTCAAGCCAAGGAAAAAGGAGGAAGCATAAGGATGACTAAAGCAATACTTGAATATGGTGTTATGGAAAGTAAAGGAAAGCTTGACACTTATGAGCTAGAGAAAGCGTTTAGATTTTCTTTAAGCTTTTGATGGCTATTTGCCTGCTGCGATTGCCTGATTCAGGAAAAAAAAAGAAGTCCTATTTCATGGAACTGTCATTTCTCAAGATAAGATGCAGGTAAGTGAGGAAAATAGTCTGTATCTAATGATAATTTACTTATTTTCCTTCTGAAAATGTTCTCAATAACATTCTAGGCCTGCAGGATTACTTTTTTTGCTCTAAATTGAATGAAGAATGAATGCATTACTGTTATGTTGACTTAAAGAAAAGCACAACCATATCTCTGGTTTCTCACAGAAATATTTTCCTTTTCAAAGTTGCTTTCTAGCCAGACAGGAGATAAGCGAGTAATTTGTGTTTATTAATTAACTAATGCCTTGCGGCTCTGTTAGGCAAAATCAGATAGGACACAAAATTTCCCATATCAGCAACTGCGGAAAACATCAGTTTTGTTGCATGGTAGGAAGTGAAATTAACTGGTAAGTTTAGATGTGGATGTGAACTGATTTCCAGAGTCTGGACATGCCCATCAGCATGCTGTTTTGGTTTGATAGAGGGACAGAAATGTGTTGTGAGCACCTAAATTTGGATGGCAGGTTTTTGTGTCATAAGCAGTGGTTTGTGATCCATTTGGAGTAAGATAAAAACATAATAATAAGTAATCTTTCCTATGGAAATATTTTGTGGCTAAGGTAGTAGTGATAAGTGACCTCTAAACGCTAAGGGGATGGGTTTTAGCTCAGGTATCACAACCTAAACAGCTTTTACCATCTCTGCCTAAAGAACCCTAATCTTTTGCTTCTGCTAGATTTTCAGAATATTTTGGGCAACTCTTTTCATAATTGAATTGAGCACATGGTTAGCAGATTTCCTTCTGCGCTGTTTTAGTCTTTCTGATGTTACTACCTGATCCAAAGTCCATGAGCTCAATGTGTTCCTCCTTACTCCGTATAAAGAGCTTTCAACTTCTACTGCAGGAGGAAATCAGAAATTTATTTATTTATAAGGATTCTTATTATTTATTTTTAATTAAAATTTTTAACAGACAGACTCATTGTTTTAGGTGGAGGCTTGCATTATTTTCTGAAGCATTGATCTATCTACTCTCCTATCTCCAGATATTAAGCTTCCTAAATAGAAACTGTTCCCAAAGCCAGTTTTATATTTTGTAATACTATGGAACGGAAATAGCTTTTATTTATTTATTTATTTACCTTTTTTTTTCCTGACTAAATTGTATATTATGCCCTAAGCAATGTCATTAAGCTCTACATAGAGAAAGTGACAAACTGGTAATTGGACATCTCCTTGCATAATCTTGCTTTGGATCAATAAACTGGAAAAATTATTTACTACACCAATTTACACTTAAAGTGATAAATATTGTTTGACATCTAAAATGAATTTTGTTACAGTTTCAAAGCTGATTAATTTTTTTTGAATATCTTTTTTTTTTCCATATTGCACCATAGTGAGACACTTATCCTGTCACAGAAGTCAGGAAAGTCCTCTTAAAATTAGTAAGCAGTAGCTACATCTCAGTGGGAGAAAACAAACCCAGCTGTCAGCTTTCGAGTGGCTCACTAAACTTCAGAGCCCATATTCAAAAATATTTGTGCATTTTCTACGGAAATTTCTTCTGCACAGGTAAATGTGAACTCACCATTTAAATTGAGTTAAAGATCGTATATAGAAGATTGAGTGGTGATATGATCGATGGATGTAAAATGATTTTCACTGCAAAAATTATTGGTGTTAAAGTGATCCTCCGTTTTCCAAAGAAAGCCATAATAAGAGCTAATAGCTAGAAATTCTGCAATGCTAGTTCAAAACTGAAAGGGGCACTTTTCTGTAGCAGTAAGAGATACGAATGATCTGCCCTCTATTTATTTATTTATAAAGTTGTTAAGAAAATCACTGTGTTTTGTATATCTCCAAAGCAACTGGGACTTGTCCAGATTTGCCATCCCTGTAGGTGTTGCTGTCATCTGTATGTGGATATAATGATGGAGAAAGAGATTTAGCATTAAGGAAAGTAAAATTATATATACCATAATAATGATAGAAGAAAATGTAAATATAAAATTTAGAAAATTTACCAGATAAGAGAAGGCTTCAGTTTTTATGCTTCCATGTTATATATCGTTACAGTTATATCCAGCTGTTCACTCTTTGAAAGTTGGTTCAAGTGCTGTATTTAAAGATTTATGGACTAGATTCCTTACAAATTATGTGTGGTAAGTGCAGACTGTGAGAAAATTGAATCACTATCATTTGGGCCTTGGAAATATAAGGTCACATTATATTTATATTTGCTTGACTTTATATTATCCTGAACATACTAATTTCATAAAACGTGGAGCAGTAAATATTCTATGGAATTCACAAAATACTCTGAAACCAAATGCTGGTGATCTGGGACTTGCTGGAATTCATGATCGGCTGTATTTTTTTCTCTGAATTCCTGGTTGTTGTTTTGTCAGTTCCTGTGGATACCTAGATGTCTATCTTATCCTATAGTTTACAACTTTATCAAGTAAACTATAAACATTGAAATTTTGTTTTTCTTCCCTACGTGAAGTCTAGCTGAACTGTAAAATATGTGGGGCAAAGATTAATTTTTTGGCTCCATATATTCACACGACACTTAGCTCAGTTGGGTCCTGATGCACAGGTCAGATGAGCTTAGAGCACTGGCAGTATATAGGTATTTGCCAGCTACCCTCATGCATGCTGAACAGCAGCACGGCACCATCAAGGTGCTGCAGCCAAAAGCAGCTGTTCCTGGTGTGATATGCTCCATGATCACTGCCTTTGAGGTCCTGAGAGAGATGGAGGTTGTTGAAGGACCAGGTGAGACTTCAGGAGCTGGTGGGACTTCGAATCTTGATGTAACCTCAGGTATTTATGGGCCTCTGGATACTTGGGCATTTGGTTTAGTGGTCTTTTCTGGTGAAATTGCCAAGCAGGAGTTTTTGGCCATGCCTTTGCACTGCACATCCAGCTTTTTGAAATTTTGAAATATTTTCTGCTGGTGACTTTTTATTCTGCATAGAATTTATGCCATAAAATAAACCCAGGCATTTTTTATCCCCCAGCTTTCTTCTTTCCCCACCTCCAATCTCATGCTATCCTCAATCATTCCCTGATTCTCAGGCTATGCATTAGAGCCTGGAAGACTGAACTGTAGCTAGAGGGAGAAGAATAGCCGTTGCCATCACTCACCGCCTTGGCTGGCCTCCCGGCTGACCTTGCACAGATTGCTGTTCCCGCATGTGGCATCGCACGCGGCAGCAGCATCAGGGCACGCTTGGCAGGGCTCCTCTTGGCTGCTGCAAAATGCTTTTACTGACAGTAAGTGATGTGGAGCAGAATCACGTCACCCTGTTTAAGGACTCAAATAATTGGCCCCCATTATCTCTCCCAGGTCATCGTCTTCCCTCTGCTTTCTCATCCCTTAGTATCAGAGGCTGGTCCAGATACCTCCAGTCCTACATTTGCCCCATTTTCAGGAATATGTTGATGCTTTTAACCTGGTCCTTTCCTCTGAGTGGTGAGATCACCAGGAGTTCTGTGACAGACCTGTGAAGGGGATGATTTAGCTGCTCCTGGAGCTCTGGTCAGTGCTGATGTTGCAGACTGGTGACTGAATGGTGACCAGCAGGTTTAAATAGAGGCGGAAATTAAATTTGTTTAACTGGAGACAGCACAATAATTTTCTTTATCTTCTTTCAGAGCATGCCAGATGTGTATAGAACTGGACACCCAAAATAGGTGGCAGCAGCCTGTGTGAACAATTTCTATGTGAAGAAGTGCACAGACTCACAGCACTGCGATAATATAACAGGTAGAATGCTTAGGTACCGTAAATTGTTGTTGTTTAGCCCTATAAAAGTACTATACTGTCTATTTAATTATTGCATTTTAAGTGTAGGGTCTCTGAAGTTTTGCTGTCACAAACGTGTGCAAAGTGTGATTACTCAATGCACGTTGCCACGCAAGGTTTCCTGTCACTATTGCAGAACACAATGCTTGGAGGGAATGGATGGAAAGATGCTGATGTTGAAAAGCGGTGGGCATAGCCCAGGGGGTAAGTCTCAGCTCTTGAAACTAATTGCCAACTGGGTTAATTTTTTTTTCTTTTTCATTTTTTTTTTCCTAGGCTTTAGTGAGTAATGGCTTCTGTGTATTGGCCAGTTTCCTAGAACCATTCAGCAGGCATCCTGGGAAGCACCTCTTTAATCCAGGTCTTTTATTCTTATCTGCAGACCGCCTCAGGGTAAGTCTCTGTAGACTGTCAATTTGGGGGCCTGCGATAAAAGTGTTTGGAGCAGGAAGACTTTGTAGAAGACAGATGGCTCTTATTACAGATCTCTGGGTTACAAATAGAAGGTAACCCATCACATCTCGGGGGGTCTTGCTCTCTCTCTCTCTTCCCAGGCTGGTGTGGGCTCTTAGGCCCTTCCTGCGTTCAGAAGCAGGGAGAAGTTACAGGGAACATGTGTCACCCCCTTGGGGTACTTGTGATAAAATTTGACCTTGTATTTTGTTCAGGAGCACAGAAGCAGCCGCTTCTCCCTAAGGATACTGAGCTAAAATGAGCAAAGGACTCTGCTAAGGGGAAGAAAAGCCAGATCCCTTCATCCATCATTAGTTTGATCAGTTCTCAGCCATAAATAACTGGAGAGAACAGTTGCTACCTATACTTCACTCTCTGTCTTGAAGAGAGTGGCTTTTTAACCAGATGCTGTGGTGCCAGACAACTGTATTTTGTCACAATTTCATGAAAAAGGGTTTTATAAGGTAAAGAGGTGGAGTGCTGTTCAGCATGTATCATTTTTAAGCAGCTGCAGTACTTATTAAACCACAAAAAAATCTTCTACTTTTATTTTCATTTTGTTGTATTTCCTTTTTTTGCTACTGGATGCTTAATTAAACCGAACGAGACAAGTTTCAGATTTGATGCCAATATGCTGTGGTTCAGTTCAAGACTGTGGCTTTGAGGTAGGAAATGCTGCTATTATCCTCAGAATCAATACGTCTTTTGGATAATGTGGCTTTCCAGATTTTAATTGAGTTAGACAGAGTCTCTGTCTCTCCTTGCTGGTGCTGATCACCTTTAGCGCCAGCAGAAGGGAGAGCTGCTCGCCATCTGTGGCTGATGTGCGATTATAAAACGTTATGGGAGTAGGCTATGAGATTTAATGATAAAGATCAAACTGGGATTTAGACTTATTTGCCTCCTCCTGCACGGATATAGCGTGTAGCATGATTTGTGAAGCAAAGGCAGTGTACAGGCTGTCAACAGACACATTCCCTCCTGACGGCTCAGGTGCTTACTGGGAGCTACTGTAGCCTTACTGTATATTCCCTATATGAGTGTACAAAGTCTGTGTTTTCTTTATTGATGTTTTTGCCATCGTTTTTGATGCAAGTTCAAATCAGGACACCAATTTTGGCAAACCCAACTTTTCAGAAAGTCCAGATCTAGATGCAGACATTGCGGCTTGGTCTTGGTGACTGGTAAACTTGCCCTACATCTGAGCATATCGAGTTGCCTCTGCTGTGCTATTCATTTCCCCAAGCCCCAGGCAATATGTGTGACAGTGTAATCTTTAGAAAATCATTCTCCTGTTTTGCCTGATCCCTAATTACTTCAACCTGCAGTGAAGTGTCAGTATATCTAATTATCTGGTGACTCCTCTCCTGGGTCCCATGTAGCCTGCAGGTGTGCATGGTAATGTGGTTTTTGGGTCCTACTGACCTAGTGCACCTTCCATTTATTAGACTGGCCTTTTACGCTTCTGGTCAAGCCTCTTGTGTTTTTAAGACTTATTAATTTGAACTCGATCAAACAAGACTGGACCCAAAACTTTAGCAGACTTCAGGAAATTGTGAGGGTAAAGCTAATGAATCTTATCTAGGCCTAAAAAGAGCTTGTCCTATTAACTAGGTAAATCTTAGGTTTTGGGGCTATTTTTCTTAATATCAGGGCAGTCTTGTTCTCAATTTTCTGAATCATTTAATGGATTCTGCAGAATTAATGCACAGAAGAGAAACTAATGATTTGTATCTACTCCTATATTGGAACTTTGCATACTGTAAGTAGTTTTTTAGTATCTAGCTCTTGTTCTCTTCTTCTTTTAGAGTTTTCCTTTGTCTAAAACTTCCTCCTGTGCTAACAGCTCTGCACTGTCCTGATATTTCTGAGTAATAAATAAAATAATGGTATTTGAAATAGCTAGAAATGCATGAAATCCTAACAGGATGCTGATTGAAATTTGAAAGGATTGGAAAAATATCTCTGCACTTCCTAATTTTGACCAGAAGAGGAAGTGGAAGTACCATCATGAGCAATGTTATTCCTTTAATCATTTTCAGCCAGCTGAAAGTACAGTAAAACTTGCTGATTTGTGTTACAGAGCAAATAATTCACTGCAGCTTGGCATAGAAAGCTTCTCTAAGCCTCCAAAGTATAGATAATTTCTTCTTTATTTAGTGTTAGTAATACATAGATAGACCTAACCTGAAAGAGGAAAGGAGACCACCAGAGCATTTGTCCTCTGCCCACCAAACGTTTGGTGAGAGCCAAAACTTTAGCCTAAGCAATTCAAATGAGAATGCTTTACATTTAGCAATGTAATTTAAACATGGAGGGAATCAGATGTTCAGTTATCAATGAAAGTGTATATGACTTTCATTCCATTTTTTGATTCCTCTAGGGGCTTCTGAAATTACCAATCCCAATCAGAAAAATAATATCCAACATATTACTCTTTCAGACTCAGAAAATGTTTTCTTCCCACACACAATGCCACCCTCCCCAGATTTATACACAAAGTAATTAATTTTTCTTTTCATCACCATTTCATAATAAAAATTTTAATTAGAAAAACTAGAAAAATGGCCCTCCAAAGCAATTTAAAGGATACCTTTCCTAAAATTTCAGTGATTTTAGTGTTTTCTTTTCCTGCTTAGTCATCTCTAGTTCAAAGTTCTGTTCAGCCCTGCTAATTTTGCAAAGCAAATGAGTGTGGGAACCCTGTAAGTGTAAATCAGAGTGTCTCTGAGTATTATTATTTCTTGTCTCATACTAACGATGCCTCGTATACAGCAGTGTAATACTGGGGCTTAGATAATAGGATTGAAGTCCAGGGCAGAGACATTTTACAAGTAGTAAGCCCCCCATGGCAGGGGTAAACGTTTCTCTCTAAGCATTTTTGCTGCAGTTGAAATGAATAGCTACTTAGGGAAAGGAATAATGCATTATTTATTCTCTAACATGATGCTGCTGCTTGTGCATTGAAAACCTTGCACGGAATTGACAGGAGGAGCTGGAGCAGCCAGGTGGACACAGGCTGAATGTGTCATATTCCTTACAGATTGAGGGGGCACAAAATCACCTTGCCAAGGAGAAAAGCTGCTGAGAAACCCTGGCCTTTACTAATGGGCCTCATGAGTCCATCTGCAGCAGTGATGAATCAGACTCATTTAGGGAGATGATGTACTGTGAAAATGTATTATTTTAAAGAAAGAGAGTGGACTGAAACAAGTATGCGCCATTTTTGGGTGCTCCCCGTTTGCACGGCCCTTTAAGTAAGCAGTCTAAATGGAAATGCACTTGACATTTTTCTGACTAGCTGTAATCAAACAGCATTAAGATTCAACTGAGCTCATAGAGGATGATTAAACAAATTTCTTCCCCGTTCTTTTTCTAATGGAAAGAAGAGGGGAGAAGACATGTTGATAAGAATGATCCAAGATGCAAAATGGTGTCTTAAAATCAGCTCGGAGGTGAATGCCACTGCCATCTCCCCAGATATCTCTCTTGTTTTCTGCTACTCAGCACTGAGGTGATGGCCGTAGGATAGGACCTTGTGTGAGGAACTGACCATGGCTTGGAGCTGTGCACGCGTGCATTGGGGAGCAAAGTGGGAGCCTGGCCTCTTCCCGGATGTCCAGAGCCAAGGAGCTGCAGCAGAAGGGATAGGGAGGGAATAAACCCGGACGTGGTGGGGGCAGCAGCACCTGTGCAGCCAGGGCCCATCCTGGCCTGGGCGGGGTATAGCGAGAAGAGCTCAGCACTCGCACCTGGCGCTGCGGAGGAGAGGGCTGGCCGGGCTCTGCTGCTGCACCAGCTCCAGGGGCCTCCCCGGCTGAACGCGGTGCCGAGGCGCGGAGGGAGCCCGGCGCTGCCGGGCCGGCCACGCGGCGGGAAGGCGGCCTCCCGCCCGTGCGGCTGCGGGTAAGTGTGTCTGCCTGGCTTCGGTGCTTGAAGAGATGGGTGCTAACCAGGATTTCCTTAAGTTTGGAGATCGTGAAGTTTAGCTCTGCCTGGTGTTGGGAGATGGAAAAAGGTTTCTCTTCGCTAAAATGAGAGACTTTGTGAGAGACTTTGCATGTGCGGATCTGGAGCTGGCTTCCCATGCGAGCAGGAAACGCTGCCTCTGGGGATGATATTTTTCCTCACTTTTCAATTTCTTGTTGCTGTTCATTAAAGATAAAGGAGTATTTTTACAGTATGTGATGAAATGTCTATTATTCACCTCCGCTCCCAGAGCAGCTCCAGAAATGTCAGTCCGGGCTTTCAGGATGGATATGCCACAGCAGTAATAGTTTGCATTTATATAGCATTTGTTATCCCAGGAACTCTAAGCACTTAGCAAACTTTCCCTAATTTTATATATTGATTGTAGCTATAGAACTTAATCCTGGAAGATTTTCACCAAATGTTTGATTGAAATCAGCTGTCTTGCATGATCATAAGAGTCAGATTCAATGACAGTTTGGAGGCCAAATATTTCCTGCTCTCCTGTGAAGCAAACCTTGGGTATCTCATCCCTGTTCATTTTCCAGTTAGGGAGGCAAAGTTGTGGCACGTTCAAGAAACAAAATCTCGATTTACACAGTGTCTGCAGCCATGCTGGCACCAGCTGTTCTGGTCTGTGCCCATCAGCTTGTTGCCACAGGTGCTCAACTACTGACTTTAGGTAAGGGTTTTGTGCTCTGCTTAGGCCTGAATCAGTGATTCATTCTACTATTATTATATATTTATTTTGACATGGTTTTATACAGAAGAGCCCAGTAAATTTCATCAGTTAACTTGCTCTTCCCGGTTAGGTGGCTTATCCTGTGAGGCTAATGCTGTTACTGCGGCTCTAGAAACTTCCTTTACTTTTGGGCTCAGTGTGTACATTGGTAATAGAGGACTTGAGCAGCTTTGTCAAGGAAGCGCAAATCCTAGAGGTTTTGTAGTTTTGTGGTGTTTGTACTGGCTAGTGTGCTGGAGATAAGCTTCCTTCAGCTGAGGTACTGTGGGCACTAGCTTGCATTTGGGGAGCTGATGCAAAGCAGTTTGTTTCCAGGTGGCACGAGGCTGCACATCAAAGCCTTCCAAGAGCAGTGCAAAAAGCCAATGAGCCTCTCACCATGTGTAGCTACTCTCGCATGATGGGTCTCACCTGTCCACGTGGGCAGGTCACTGCCCTCCTTGAGTGCATTTTGCTGCCTCTGTTGCCCAAGGCTATAGGGATTTCTGTCATAGACTGGGCCTCAAGGTTTGTGTTCACCAAATTTCTGTACATGTGCAATGATGGTCCTCAATTCAAATCCATCCTTAGAAACTGCTTTCCCGCCATGTCCAAAATTAGAATGTAGGTTTCTGCCACAAAGAGTTTAGATGAAGATAATAATAGACTCTTTCTTTGTCTCTTTTACTCCGGGGAGGTCTAAGACACATACAGGATGTATGAGCTGTTACAACAATCTCACCCCTGAAATGTTATTAGAGATTTAGGTAGACTAAAGTTTTCTCTCGAAAATAATTTTATTTCTTTCTTGTCCAAAGAGGTTAGCCACTTTATATACAGGAACCAGTATTTAATTAGAAAGATATGCACAATTTCCCCTATCTCTTGAGTTAAAAATCGCTTAGCTGGGAAGAAAAGCTTTCTTTAAGTGTGAAGCAAAATTACAATTGGCAGGTTTTAGTGCAGCATGCCATGAAACCTTTGTTTTTCCTTTCTTTTTTTTTCCATTTTCCCTTGAGATTTTTGTCTGAAATCTGGTCTGACTCTGCACTGACTGAACGACCTCATCATCACAGCTTTCTGCTGGTCTAGCTGCAATGAGCTGGTGCTACTGGCAAGCAGCTGTACCCTTTGGTACAAAATAGAGAGTCTCCTCCTCCTGTAGCTAGGGATTTTAGTGAGAAACAACAGGGAAATGTGCTCCATGGTTGAGCGTGTGGTATCTGCCATGCAGGAAAAGGGAGAGTATTGGACATCCAGGTTTTCTTTTTGGACTGCTTCCCTGCTAGAATCTCTTCCATTAAGGGGAAAAAAAAAAAGTTGTTGAGCATAAAAATAAATGATAATTATGTTCCCTGCAACAGGGTTTGCTGATGAGCCCCAGGCCGTGTGAGCAAAGCCCTAAGCCTTGTACTGAGCAACTTTCCCGACCCTATCCCGCTCCGCAACGGGAACCCAAGCAGGGGCCGCCTGCCCAAGTGCTGAACTTGCAAAAAAGTTACCCAGATTGCTGGTGTTTGCCAACAAATCTGTCTTGTTTTTGTAATTAGTAACAGCTGCTGTCTTCATTATTGTTTCTTTTATTGTGGGCTTTCATCTGGGCGACGCCACATAGCAACTTGCTCCACAGCGCTCAAAAATATCCACGTGAGGCCAAGCCCTGGGTGCTGGTGGCTCAAGTTTTAAATGAAAATAGCACTTTGTAATTAAAAACAGACTTACCAAGATTTCAGTAAAAACTAAGTATCTAGTAAAAGCACAGCTTCTGTTTGGAACGAATCACTGCCCTGTTGCCAGTGTTTAAAATATCCTGGTAGAGGGTGCTGGTGCCTTATTTTAACATTTAAAAATGGGTCAGCTCCACTTGCCTTTGTTTTTAAAATCTCACCTTTTAATTTTTTTTTCTTTTTTTTCTTTCTGTTGATAATAAACCCTTAGGAAAAGGCTGGCTTTGCCTCTGTTTGGTAGCGAGGTGTGTCTGGTGTCTGTGCGTCTGTGGTGGAGTGCGATGATGAAGGGCATGTCTCCCCCACGGGATTGTATCAGCTGGCTGCTGTGCCCCGCCAGGGTGGCGTGAAGCACATCTACTTTTGCATCTCGTTCCCTCGAGGCTGTTGTGGTGTGAAGAAGGGTGGTCAGGCCTGGGGGACAGGGGCAGGAGGACACAGGGTTCAGCCGCTCAATGTGGAGGGGATTTTCTTGTTTCATCAGCTGTCAGTGGCACCGCCTGTGCTGTTGTTGTCAAAAATGGAGGAGAAAGGAAAAGTTCAGTTGTGTAAGGAGTTGTGATGCCATGTGGTGCGACCTATCATATTCCTCCTTTCCTTTTGCCTCCTTAATCCTCTTCACTGCTAAGAAAACTGCGGTGGTGTTTCGCAGCTAGTGATAGGGGAGTGATGTATCTGCATTGTTGCCCTGGCTGGGTTAAAAAGCCAAATTCACAGTCCTTTCTGGAAGCAAAAACTCTGGAAAACCTTGTTTCAGGGTGATCTGAAATGGTTTGTTTGTCCCTGAGTCGGCGTTTGTGTCCTGTTTTATTGCGGTCTGTAGTACCCTACTAAATAAAACTTTGTGGTGTAGCTGAGCTCTTTCTCCTCAATTGCTTCCCTGCTATCCATAAGGCCAAAAGTGCCGGGTGGATCAGATACCTTAACTGGTATCAGGCTGCTCTGAAGGAAATGGGGTCTCTCCTGCCAAATGAGATGGGCAGTATTAACCTTGGGACTCAAAGGCTGGTGCTGTGATACTTCCTAATTTGCATCAGCCAATGCAGTAGGTCATGTACTGAAAAATCCAAGTGTCATGTCCTTGCCTGCTTTGACAGGTATTTGCTCATTTAACCTATCTTTCATGCAGCTTTAACTTCTGCCCTGTTTCTGGGCTGTTTAATGCAATATTCTGCCTGTGTTTTTAATAGATGTTTATAAAAGAAAGGGCTTGTACTAGTCTCCACTCTCCCTTCCAATAAAATCCTTCCTTCTAAATGAGACATTCCTTGCAGCTCCTGATGAGGAGGCAGCTTCAACCTGAACTGAAAATAATATTGAGACTGGAAAGATAAATCCAAGCTTTAGAGAGACTTAACCAGTAGAGCAGGCTGGGGAAACCAGAGGCAAAGGCAGCAGCTTAGCAAAGGAGGTCAATAGCTGTGCTCTTTAGTACATCTCAACAGGACAGAGAAACTCAAGATAGCTGAGACACTCAACTTGGTTTAGATGCTCTCCTAATAGCTGCATTAATCACTGAAATGGGACCCATTTTTAGAGCATTTAAAAGAGTGTTTCTGTAATTAAAAAAGGATAGTGTTGGCAGCAGTGTTTGCTGGATTGGGCAGCAGAAATCACTTGAGGACTTAGAGCCCCTGTCCTTGCTGCAGATGCTTGGTGTCTTCGCGACGTCTTTTCAGCAGTCACGAACACTGACTGGCAAGGCTTAGGGAGAGTCTACATCTGCCTGAATCCTTTCAGAAATTGCCAGGACGAGCACCCGTGCATGCTATTTAATATTTACCTGCTCCAGTAAAGTGAAAGATGCTCCTCCAAGATTGTAGTGGGGGGTCTGGGTGGAAGAAGCCAGCAGTTGATCAGGCAAACTCCCACAAAGTCCCTGTATGGGCACAGACTCCTGGTGCGGCTCTTCATGCACCAGGCCCTCTTGCCAAGGCAAGAAGAAAGGATAGAGATTAGCTCTCGTTTTTGATGTGGGTTTTGGACACGACTAGGGATGTGGATTAATATGTTGAAAAGACTTTATAACATCCAAAAGAGGTGAAAAGGAAATATAATGGAAATGCTTATGCCTTTCTGCTGGTGACTCTGGCCTGATTTCAGGCGAATGGAGAGCAGAGGAGGAAATAGATCTCATACCTTGCCCATCATCCTGCACCAAGTAACAGCCAGCAACATCTCCAAGTGTAATATTATGGATTTCTTTTTTTGTGCAGATGCTTGTATGTTTGTCTTGGGAATTGAGAGCTTGGCCAAAATGTACTTTTATGTGGCTTCATGACAACCTTGTAGGAAGGCAGGCTGGCACTTGGTGGTGTGGATGGGGATGTGCGGACACGTCTCAGCCCAGGCAGGGCCGTCTGAAGGCTCCCTCAGGAAGGGAGCCAGGAGCAGGATCCGTCTCCCTTTGGTGGCCATTGTAGCCCACCTGGCTCCTTGGCATTTATCTGTGGCAGGAGGCAAGAGGATTCTCCGTCCTTGGATGGAGCCCACGCTGCGGAGAGCCTGGCCAGACGCGCTGAGCACTTCAAATACCCGAGCAGATGCCTGCTGCTAGCTCTGCCGACAGCGCCACGCGGCGATGTTGTTCCTGAAGAAATCTAGGCTCTATTTATTTAATGTCTGTCCAGCTGCAAAGTTTGAGAGTGTTTTAAAGATAATGTTAAGGTGTCTGTCCCAGCTGGTTCTCATTCCAGCTCGGCCCAGTCTCCTTAACTATCCCTCACCCTTTGCACTTTCCAGACCATCGTTACTTGCTTCAAAGACATTACAGAGCCCTAAGAAATGAATAACAGGAAAAAATTTATAGAGAAGCGGGGGAAGGGGAATAGGACTTTTGGATACCTGTCTGCTTTCTTATTAACAAATGTCCTTTGGGAATGAAGACTTCAAGGGGGCTTCATTAGGGTTTAAGGAAGGGAACAGTGAGAAAGTTAATTACCTGGAGCCAGGAACCTGTGTTTTCCCTTCAGTGGTCCAGCACTGTGTTTTAAAAGCGATCAATGGCGAGTTGTCTGGCAAACATTCAATTTTCCTCAAAATGTTCAAGGTAATTAGAGTCTCTCCTGTCTGTCATTAGAAGACAAATTGTTTGTGGGCTGTTTGCAGTTGAGCGCTGTACTGTGCCTTCAACCTTTATCATAATCATTTTGCCAATATTTGGGGAATACCCCAAGCTGAGAAATAGCAAATTATTATCTAAGCTAATTGATTGCTAATGAATTGCTGCTGCTTTCATGGAGAAATATACTATTTAATTCTTTTCCCCCCTTGATTTTCTTTAGGGACTTCTGAATCTACAATGCAAATACAAATCAGATTTCTGTATAAAGTCACCTCGCCCATGCTTGTGGCTAACTTTTGTTCCTAGATGGAGCCGTGAGCCACTAGGAAAACAAAACAAAAATCTGACTGTAGCTCTACCCAGATTAACTGGTTGCAGAGGAATAAAGATGCCATTAGTCACATATATGCTATTGCTTTTGGCTTATAAGATTTTTTTTCCCGGGTATTTTGTTGATGCTTTAAAACCTCTGTGCCTTCGTGTGTCGCTCTTGCCTGGCAGCTGTAGGCAGGAGTGCCAAGAGGGCCGCGCGGATGGAGACGCGCTGTGACGCCGGGCTGGGGCTCGCGGAGCGCTGGCAAGTGCCTAATCACCTCTGGAGGGTCTCGGCAGTGATGGTCCTTGTCACTGCCAGCCTTTGCAAAAAGAAGTAAAATTTCACTCAAACAGCTCATCATACTGAACAGGGGAACATGTGGATGGATGAGTCAGTTCTGTTGGCTTGGTCACCTTGAAAGCAGCCATTATTTTATAACGCTCGATCACTATGCGTGATGTGTGTGCCCGTGGGGGAGGTACAGGAACGATGGCAACCTGTGGGGCTGACCATGCTTCGAGGCACTTGGAGATGAAGTTCCCAACTGCCTGCAAAGCTGAATACCAGGCATGCTGAGAGAAGTAAAAGGCACCTCCCTAGGGTGGTTTGACGGGGAAGCTGTGCACGAGGCACCAAGCGCCCAAGCTGCGGTTTGGCTGTCATCTCTCACAAGGAAAGGACAGAAAAAGTACTCGGGAGTCGCAGGTTCCAGTGAGGCTGTAGCTCCTGGTGCCAGCTGAGGCTCTTGCCTAGGATTTCAGGCTGCTTTGGGACATTTGGGTAGAAAAAGCGTTACAGTGGTAGTAACATGTAGAGTGGCCTTATTCAGTCCCTTAGTAAAAAAGGCAGGCATGTAGGACTTGGCTTGAGAAGTACAGTTTAGCTTGTGTTTCACATTCTGTACAGCCGTGACCTGCATGCTCTATCTCGTAAGGGCGGCGTGTGAGAAGTTATGGATTTGAACAGGCCGTGTTGGTTGCATACTTTATTTGCTAGTAAGGTCGCTCATCTTCATCACCTGGTCCTTACTGTTACATTTATTGTTCGTTTCCTGTTTTTTTCCAGAGCACAGCTTTGCTGAAGTTAGCAACCATTAGCAACCCACATGCCAAGGGCTGTGCATATTTGATGTTCAAATGCTTAAAACTGGTTTTAAGAAGTAATTTGGCAAACGTTGTGAGTTTTAGATAGTGGCGTGATGAAAAGATGTTTGGATTATCACCATTTGTGTTCGAGAATCCAGCATTTCCCTGGGTCATATAGTCACCTTGTTATTCTGCTCTGTCTTGTGAACTTTAGTTATCTCGAAATTTTCCTTAGCCTTTTCTTTTTTAAAAATAAGATTAAAAAATGGTTCTTGCCAATGGCTGTTCTTTGCAGGACTTGATTAGTAGTTTGTGCACAGATTTTGCTTCAGATGTATCTGCTTTTATAACTCTGTGTGTTCTCCATTGCCCATTAGCCTGACTTTTTGTACTACTCGTGATACTGAGCCAAAAACTCAGGTTGACCTGGCTTCTTACTGAGTGCCAAGGAGAGGGTTATGTGTGAAGCAAGTTCTGTAGTTTCAAGCAGGAGCTAACATTTGCTCCAGCAATGCATTGCTACACTCTTTTCTTTTTTTCTCTTGGGTGCCTACTTAAAGAATGCCCTCCAAGAGCACCAGTTTTCGAAGAGCTGGCTGTGGCTTTGAAAGTACAGAAACACTCTTCTTAGCACTTTGTTCAATAGAAAACCTTTGCAACCTTTGTATCAACATGTGGATAGCTCTTTAGAAGGCCCCACGTGAAATATTGGTGTTGAAGTTGTTGCTTAAAGCAGAAATAACGATCATACAAAAACTCATTTGTACTAGAAATACTGTGGTAGGGTCAGGTGGTGTCTGATGATGGTGGGAGGTGGAAAAATAGAAGTCTAGAAGCTGATATGCAGGGGAGGTTCTTCCCATTTCATGTGTGATCTCATCTAGGTCTGTAAAGTTCTTTTTAACCAAGACTTTCAGGATGTTACTGGCACTTCTTTAGGAGCTTTCCTTGATAAGGTTATACCTGAAGAGGGAAGGTGTCCAGCCTATTTTCTTAGGTTATCAATGATATGGAAACAATTGCAGTTTGTTTTCTGTGGGCTGGGAGGGGTTCAAGGCCTAACTTACTCTTTCCGTTTAAAACAGTGTGCTCAGAAGGATGATGCAAAGGATGACATATATTGTATCAGGGTAAACTATGACGTAATATTCTCAAATCCACTAATGTCCTAACAGTAAGTTAATAGCTTTCATATGTAACACATAGCTTCTCACTAGCAGTGAAACTTGGTCGCGTGGCAGAGCAAGGTCTTTCCAGATGGCAGTTAGCCTTGGACATTGCTTCTAAATTGGCAGGAACAGGTATTTTCACGTGAGGTTAGATAAAATGGCTGAGATTGTGCAGAGTGGTCTGTCCGACCATTAAAATGAAGCAATGAATAGACTTGCACCCGACACGAAAATTGATTCATGGATTTTTCCCTTCCCCTCTACATCTCATTTGCTGATACACTTCTTTATAGCCTCCTGCATGTCTGGCTAAGCTGAAAAAAACCTTTTATCTGAAGCAGTCTCTCTAGCCTCAGATAGAGATTATTCCCAGTCCTAAATACAGTGGGGTTTTTTTCAGCACTAGGCTGCGAGAGCCTGGAGAGACATCCCTAGGAGACACAATGAAAATGTTTAGCTGCAGTGTGTCTTGGTTTGGATTAACTGGCCTTCTGCGTGTCATACACGACAGAGAGCAGTACTTCGTGCACTCATCTTCTCCCTCCCTCTCTCCTTCCTCTCCTCTTTAGGAAGGAAATGTTTCCAGACGGTCTATCTTGAAGCTATCCCTGGTGGCATCTTTGTAAGCGGCATCTTAAAGGTTAGTCCTGGAGCTCAACTAAATGTTGCCGGCTCTTTAGGGAGAGTGGCAAAGATCCTCACTAACGTGGAGCTGCAATCTCTTAAGTTTGGTAAACCTTCTGGTCTGAAATAACAAATGTTTTGCTTCTGTTATTTCTTCTTATGCCTTAAAAGGCCGCTGCTCACCTGTGCCTTACAAGTGAAATTCAACATTAACTGCTTCGTATTAGCATTATAAGCCTTATGGGAACACCAGATTTCAGGAAAATTATTTGCACTGGTCTGTAGATGAATATTGAAAATCGCAGCAGGGTGAATGGCTTGGAGAACAGTGTGCCAGGGTGTCCCCGGGCTGTCACTTTGAATCAGGAGAGGCTGACATCTCATAATCTGGAGTCAGTACCTAAATTTACAGATCTAAGCCTGGAACAGACTTGCTTTGACTGGTGCTGCCTCATCCATCCTTCATGGCTTTTATTTCCGGCTAAATGGGTGATCTTCAATTAAAAAAATGTAGTTATAAATAGGACAGCTTTCAGCAAAAATAGTCATGACTTGTGAGGGTGAAAATGTTAGCATTGGGTTTCTTTGGGTCACACAATTCTGCTGTTCAGACATACAGACACCTAAATTCAGCCACGTATCTGTAACTAATACGCAGTTACAAAGTTGCAGCAATCACAACAGAAAAATGATTAAAAACAGACCCAAATGCATTGCAAATGGTAAAATACTATAATTCTGATGTGCCCTTATCTTAAAAATCTGCTTTTCAGGATGGCTTTGGCTAATGCTTGCAATTTTGTTGCCACAACTGGGAAACTCCTCCCGTGCCATGAATCCTGTTCGATTGGGAGCTTCTGGATTTCCCAAGCTGTGTATCAAGGTTTCTGCACCCTGGTGCAGCTATGGGGATGCAGAAAGGTGTGGGCTTGCCAAAGGTAAGTCACAAACCAGGAATGAGCCTGGCTAGAGATTTCAGGGCCTCAGTTTTGTGTGTTTATACAAAATGTTTACATAAATGTTTATGCATTTACATGTGTCTATATATGTGTGTGTGTGCGCGCACTGTGAATTTTTGCTGGTTTGGGTAATGAGTTAAATCAGCTTAGTGCACTGAAGAGGGGCACACCAAATGATTTGCCTTAGGAGCTGAGCACTCTTCATTTCTAAAGCCTCATTTCCTGATTTTTTTCCTCATATACTGTTTTGGGAAAAATAATGGAATTTAGGAATATGAATGCACGGATTTAGGTGTTGGGGAAAGGCTGTACCATGAATGCAGCATTTCCAGCATAACCGGACGGTACTTCCAAAACTTCTTGCTCGTGCCAATCTCTGGCAGTCCTGGCCCCTGCTGGCAGAGTGGAGCTGCTCTTGGGTCCTGACCTGGAGAACATGAGGAGCCCCAGGTGGCTCCTCCGAGTGTTGCTGATGAGCTGCTCTGTGCCATTTGCTCTCCGAAGAGCAGAGTTTTTTTCTCCTTTCCCCTCTCTCCTTTCTCAGTTCTCCAGGGCTTGCTGTCTACCTAAGTGGAAAAAGATCTTGCTGTGCTTTCACAAGGGTGCTTTTAGGAGAGGACTGTCTACCTTTGCCAATAGGACTATGGATTAAGAAAAAACAAATTTGTCATCTTCATGGGGGGAAAAAATCCCTATGTGGAGGAATTACTTCTAAATTCAGCATAGCAGATGAAGCCAATACTGCGCTGGGGATTCTCCTGTGACCCTGCTGCTCTGAATTGCACTGACTCTGTGGGTTATTAGCGGTGTTGCTGGATAGATGGGACATGATTTGAACCTCAGGAAGCAGGAGAATGGTCGATGCTGAGATACCCCTGGGGTTGTCTCTTGCTGACTGATTTTTAGAGAGTCTCCTGTGGTCGTGCTGAGACCAGTGGAGGTTTTTCAGTCAGCAGTCTCTTCTTGTACACGTTCAGTGCTTTAGGAGCATCTCCAGCAAGTGCAAACCTCTTTTCTGACGTCAAAAGTGTATTTTACCAATGCTCCACATGAAGGAATATGTTTTATAAAGGTCTATTCTTGGCTTAAAACAAAGAGTTTGGACAGAGAGAAATATTTGTGCCTCTCAAGCAGGTTTGGTCTCTGCAAAAACCCTTCTGGATTACTCACTGAGTAGATGATCCTGCCTGGAGATCACACTGGGCTGAACTGAAGGGCAGCAAAAATGTAAATGAAAACTCTGTTACAGCCTTGGGAAACACAAGGTAAAGCCTGCTATCAAGCAAAATATGAATTTCAAAATTTGAATGCCAAGCTCATCTCTGATGCAAGATGAGTTTTGAAAATTTCTCGTAGACATAACTCTGTTTTAATCACCTGAGCGTTTGCTAGGCTTGCTGATTTTAGCTTATGAGAGTAAAACAAAATAGTTTATTTCCTATCTTTATTCAAGTCTTTCCAAACACTTTTGGGTGGAATCTCCAGATTTATTTTAGTCCCATTGCTAGTACACTGGAGATGATTAAATGCTCAAAAGTGAAGTGATTTATTGTAGGCTTTGAAACACTGTACATAGTTTATAAATGTATTATCATTGTCTACACTGGCATTTTTGGTGTGTGTCTGGGATTTTTCTGTATTGATCTTAGAGGTTACCGTGTATAAAAGTATTTTAGGCAGTCATCTCTCGGATTCAAAAATACATTTCATGCATTTCATTACATTTTGGATTCTCACTTTTTTTTTTCCCCTGCTTATACACATCTGATGCCCACATTCAATCAAAACAGGTAGCGGCCTTATTTCTAGTTGATTTGGGAGAAATTTCTCTTTTCTTATTACAACTCTTAGACATCTTCCTTGTATTTTGAAGGCAAGCAATAATTTGGGGATCCTGTTGACCCTTGTAGGAATTCCCCATGTTCTACTTTTTTTCCCCTGATTCACTTGTCAGTTTGTGCTTTATATACTTTTTTGTTATGTTTTGGCCTTTCAGTGGCATATTGTTCTAATTCTTAAAAAACAAACAATCAAAAAACTGCAGCAAAGTCTAGAACAAATCAGCTTAGGGTTTTAAAATTTCACTATCAAAAAAAAAAAGGAATGAAAATAGAAAATCTTCATTATATTAAAAGGAAGCCATGGTCATGTCTTCTGATCCTGTGTGTTGCTTCTTGGCATTTGACAGGGCAGGAATTTCTATGCTC
This sequence comes from Tinamus guttatus, assembly GCF_000705375.1. The sequence goes on along the minus strand of NW_010577544.1, from coordinate 47,119 downwards.
CTGTGAGCAAACTGGCAGGGCTATTTTGATGATCGAATGCCCTTATTCCAGCTCTCTAAGGGAAATTTCTGTCAAATCTCATTTTAGGTCCTTGATTTCAAATGGGTTTCCAGTGTTGAAGACTCGCAGCTGGTGTTTAACTCGCTGTTAAATTGTGAGGTTGGTGTTTTTTCTACAATATTACACCTTTGTGTTAAAGCATAGGGTTCTGTAGGACTGACGGCATTCTTGTTGGATGTTTGTGTAGTGGTAGGGAAGAGCAGGGCAGAACAGGTACCCAACGCACTGTCCTTTACCAGTGTCCCTGTGGTACAACGCCTGTCTTGATGTGCCGGTCGTCTCCGGCGCATCGAGACACGGTGATCCTTTACCAACGCGGCCCCACGGGGTTGAGATGAGGCTTTGTGGTCAGCTACATAAATTATAATTACAGTGTCTGGTAAAGGTCGCAGAGCCCAGGGTAGTGCTCTTTACGTCTCCAAAGATGTTCAAATACTGTGTTTTGCCTTGATGGATGCTCTTCATCAAAGGTTGTCAGAAGAGAAGAGATGCAAGAGGTGCTCAAGGAAATAAGGTGTGGGTGTGTGGTCTCATACCAATGCAGAAAGTGGGGTGAGGTTTGGTGTGGTCATTCAGTGTGGGGAAAATGGGGAGAGGAGCAGGCACAACAACCCAGTGGCCCCACCCAGGGTCTCTCTCCCTTCTTCTCCAGCAGTCTATGCAGGTGATCCTTATACCCTCGCCTCTCTTTACCTTTACCACAACCTTCCCAGGTGCTGCTTATATCTCACCAGGTGTTCCTTGTTACCATCTAACGGTTGGCCTCAGAACATCCTTTAGTCCATCAAGCAATCAGCAAGTAATCAACATTATCCTTTTCAGCCTTGGCCAACCTTTCTTTCTATTCCTTATTTCTGCAATTCAGGACAGTTTTTCGAGTCTGGTATAGGAAATAATAATGTTGGCACTGTTATGAAAACACGGGAAAAATGCAGTTTGGGATAAAAGGCCGCTTGCAGTTAGGTTAAACACAGCCTCTAGTGCTTGAAGCTGTACTCTCACCTCCTTTTGAGGGGCAATGTAACATCTGTATTCAAAATGGGGAAAAAAAAGGAACATGTTGTTTAGCTCTTGGTTCAGGCCTACCACTGCCTTTTATCTTTCTAAATAAGTTCACTAAGTCCGGTGTGGAAGGTTGCGTGTTGGGGCAGCGTTCGCTTTTCTCATGTTCCCTTGCAAGGAAAATAAGACCTTTGATTATAACCTCTCTTATTACCTCATTAAAAAATTGTAGTGATGTGCACTTTGCTTACTTCTTAAAGTATAAAATTTTAATAGTAATCTCAGTATTTTTGCAATGATTATGAGGATTTCTGTGTGATCATGTTGTATGCGGGGCAGTAAAGAGAGCGGTAATGGCGTTCTGTAGAAAATTGACAGCATTTTCTAGATCCCTTATCAATATTGTGCAATAGTTCTGTATTTGGAATTTCCTTTGAGGTTTTTAACTGAGTTGGTAAGTTGGTGACATAGACTCAAGGGAGACCATTGCCCTTTCTTTGAAACAAACAGGTGGTTTTGCATTTTTTTTTCCTTTGAAATAACTTGTGCAATCACATATGCACCTGTCAAGTTGAATTGAATCAAAATTTGGTGATTTCCTTAGAGAAAATTCCCAGATTCATCATTTTGAAAAATCTGGCTTGAGTGAATAGTACAGCATAACTTTATTGACATTGTTATTGCTACTATGAGATTTAATAATTATTGCTATTATTTTGGTTTGGCTAAGCAAATTGACTTACCTCGAGGTACAGAAGACAAGGAGCAAATAATGGCTTGCTTGCAAGCCCTTTTCATTTATTTATTCATTTAACTGTTACAGCTGTGGTGTGTACATGGAAAAAAAATGATGGTGGTGGGAAGGGATGGAAAACTACGGATGATGATAATGTGTTCTCCTCTTTCCCCTTACTATACAGAGGTACAAGTGCTGTAGATGTTAGAGGAGACATAACTAATGAAAAGCCCTTGTGCTTGAAATTTAATAAATGTTTTGACTCTGTTTTTTAATCAATGGCTACTTCATTTTTTCATTAACTTCATTCCCAGTTCTGATGGGAACAACCATAGCAGGGGAAGACAACTGCAGTTAAACACAAATCACCTGGCAAGTGGAAGAAAGTAGATTCTTGCTTTTCATTTATGACTTCGTTTTCTTGAAAAATCTCTCCTTTGATGAACTTATGTATAAATATGCGTGTATGAATTCTGTGTTCAGAAACAGCCCATGAGCTTTTCCTTAGTGGATGAGGCCCTCTGTGAGCGTGGAGCAAAAAAAAGGAAGGAGCTGTCTGTGCAGGACAGTATTTCTGGCAGAGGATACATAATGTAGATGAGTTGCTTAAAGATCTTGTTTCCTTTCTATGTTTAATCTTCCAATGTTTTCTCCTGGAAAAAGAGTAGCATAAGACCTAGGAGTCATTGAAATCCCCAAACTAGTATTTAAGTGATGGATACCTCTTCAGAGATCATATCCAGTGCATGTTATTACCAATTTTCTTCATGCTGTCTACCAAAAGAAAAATTGATTGTTTGTAAAATAACTTTAAAAAACGTCCTGGGTTATTTTTAACTGCTGCCTGGCAGTTATGGTTTTTGGATCTTTCCTGTGAACTATTCACGCATGCTTTTTGTGAAAGAAAATGCTGCAGTTCCCTATCATGTGATCCAAGGATCTTATAGTATATATATTTATACATTTTAAATATATTTTTGTACGAACACAAGAGTTGGCGAGGTGGCAGAGACACAAGTTTCAAATTTAAATGCTTATGGTTTGGTTCTGTAGGAATAAAATATGACCTGGGATTGGGCGAATCCAAGTTTAGAGGGACACACAGGAATTCACCATGAGCTCTTTTTTAACCACTTCAGTGAAGACACAAGCATATATATAAATTGTGTGTTTATATCTATATTAAATATATATATACATACACACATCGTATTGTGTATATGTACACATATATCTAATATATAAAAATGGAATAAACTTCCTTTCACATGGAACTTTTACAGTTATAAGAGCTAGTTAAAGTTTTTCCTCCTTATTTTTCCCCTGTGTAAAAAAACAACATGCAGTAGCTGCTGGCATCATATTTCTCAGATGGTTTCTACCTCTGGAAAATGATTTATTAACTAGAGTTCAGCTGCTTTTTCTTTTGTTACTGTTCACAAAAGGCATGCTAAATTGGCTTAATGCAGTGGACAGCTACGATGGCAAAGAGGAGCAGAACTTGCTGCCAACACAAATTTCTTCTTTGTATCGTGTATAAGGAACAGTTAATCTGACCTCAAAGAAAAGAAACATGTGCTCCACCAGATAAGGTGCTAGAGATGAATGAATCTGTCAGCTAGGGAGCATTTGTTGGTATACCAGAGAGAATCAAATAAATAAAATAAAAAAGGAGAAGGAAGAAAGACTTTGCCAAATTCCAGCAGGAAAAAAGCAAGAGAAATCTGAGGAAAAAAGTAGTGTTACACGAGGGGAAGAGTCTGCTGATTACTTAGCACTGGTAGACCACACTGTCTATCAGGATGTCCCTGTCTCTGTAGCACAAAGGCAAAAACACACTTAATTTTTTTATTATTATTGGATTACTTAATTTTCATTTCAGTCCAATGATAACTCTTCTATGATTCTTGTATGTATTTATCTGACTGGCTAGGAACTCAAGGAAAAAGTACTGTCTTTTACAAGGGAGGAAATTAAAAGCAAGAAGAGAGAAGAATGAAGAGCAGAGAGAGAGGAGAAAATGAATGTGAAGCTCATATCTAGGTGGCTGTAAGGCAGCAGTTCATATCCAGCCTGCTGGCTTCGGTCTGCTCCAAAAGCAGCAGTCAAGATAGAGGAATAAGACGATAGCGCTGATGGACCTGATATTCCAACGCCAATTTTCAGATTTTGTTATACAAACAGCTTCTAGTCAGCATAAGATATTTTTGTTATGTCTCAGACATCCTATACTGGACCAGGAAAAGTAGCAGTATTAGGATGTTAAGGATGTGATTTTTTTTTCCTCCCCTTTTGCCTCATTTTAACCACTTTTTCAGCTTTTATTATGAGCCGATTCCTGTAAGGAGTCAGTGTTTTCGATTCACTCCATTCTCGCTGGATATGGAAGCAACACGCTTGTAATAGGAAAGCTAATTTTTGGTTATGAGTAGCTTGGTAAATATAAACTCTTGAGATATTTGAGATGCTCTTGTTACCTACAGAGTTTTGGTGATTGATTTTAATAGCAAATTTATTAGCAAAAGGTTATTAATATTTATAAAAAAACTTTTGCACTTGTGGAAACCTGACCACTATAGGAGCTCACGGGTGAGCTGCAGACAGCATGAAAGTTGCATTTGCAGCAAAATCAATTAAAGCAGAAGAGCAATAAGGCTATAAAAAAGGATCTGTTGATGCCAGCAACAAGCGGAGCAGTCGGCTTGTGTCACTCCCCAAGCAGGACACAGCCAGAACTAAATGTTTGTGTGTTTAATAGAATTTTTTTTCCCCTCCATCTTTTTCCACACTTGTTTTCTACTGGAAAACACAGCACGAGGCAGGGCCAGGCTGGGGTTAAGCACACTGGCCTTTAAGAAGTGGAAAAACTGCCCTGGAAGATGGACCCTAAGCAGCGGGACTTGCTGACGAGGGGCAGATGTCCCCAGGAAACCTCTCGCTGCCCGCGGGGCCGCCCAGAGCCGCCTGCTTGGGGACAGGCGAGACGGCAGCGCCGGCTGCGTCACAGCGCCCCGGGGCACCACGGGAAAAGGGGACAGAGGCCCTATTTTTGCTGACATCTGCATTTAACATTGCTTTAACTGCTCCTAACTATGACTTTTTTTTTAGTGGCAGTCAAGGTCCCCATTTCCAGGAAATTGCTGCTGTTAAGACTGGGACTTTATGGGATAGGATTTTTGAGAAGGGGTCAAAGCACTGAAAGAGTAATCCTCGTGAGTTCGGATTTGCATTTAGCTAAGGAAACTGCAGCAAAAAAGTGCAATGCATAATGTGCCAAAATTTCAGGCAGTTTCACTTAATTCAAACTTTTTTTTTTTAATCAGCAATTATTGGCAGGCCCGGTGCTTGTTAAGCTGCGAGTGTGTGTCCCACATTGCGTCTGCAGACAATTACGCTGGCATCCCAGTGACAGCGTTTTCTGTGTCAGAGCGTTGCTTGTTCCAAAACAAGGACCGATTTTAGAAAAAACAAATCTGGGTCAATATGTAAAATGTAGCTTAGCTGGAGCTGCAGTGGAAATCTATGTAAATATTCCACTATTTGTTATATTCTTTTTCAACTATGTGGTGCCACAATTCCATAGATGGAAAAAATGAAGAAAATAAAAGCAGTAAGTTACCTTAATATTGCTATATCGATATCTTGATATCAGATTATTTTACAGGTTTTAAAGGGAAGATTAAGTGCATCTCTCTGCTACCTTCATATTCGTTTTAGGAAAGCAAGAGGGTGTTGGGGTAGGGTGGGTATGTGCAAGAGCTATGCGCGGGGACGAGGAAGGCTTTTTTCAGCAGGCATGGAAGAAATTGTCCTCAATTTCTAAGGCAGCAGAGAGATATCTCTGCCTTGCTGCATCCCTGTCTTCATGGTAGCCAATCTGCCTGGTCCGTTAGACCTTCTGGCCAACCATTTGTTGGCTGGCTGACCCCAGTCTGGTGCTGGGGTCTATACCTTGGTGCTTTCCTCTATACCTTGTTTCTGTGCTCTCGCAAGCAGGGAAACCTTTCCTAAAAACCAGATGAGCTCTCTTCCCTCTCCAACCCGCGTTCCTCACCAGAACTGCCCTTTTCCGAAGCATTTTTTCCCCTCCTTTTCTTCTTTCTGGGTGTCCCAGCTGGCACTCCTGGCATGGAGGCACCATGTGTCAGGCTGCACCGGCCACGTTGCGCCCCGAGAAGTCCCCCTCGGGGCGCTGCGGCTGGCGGAGGGTGACGGCAGCACGAGACCCTCTGAGGCCCCACTTGGGCAAGCCGGGGTGACCGGCCTGAGCATCGTGTGGGGCAGGCAGCCCCCTTGCCTCCCCCAGCGCCCTGCGCAGGGAGGCTCTTGCTAGCCGGGTTGCTCACACCAGCCCGGATCCAGGCATCTGCTCCCTGCAGAAGTTTGGGAGGCCGGTAGACAGCCGAATCCCTGGTGTCCGCTCATCATCCAGGGGCAGCGGTGGTCGCTGCAAGCCCAATGAACCTTCCATCTGCACTTCCAACGTTGTCTGTTTAGGTCTGCTCGGCCTAAAATTTCTTAGTATTTTTTCCTTTCTTCTTATACATTTTTTCACTATTGTATTTCATTTTTCCTTTCCAACATTTCACACACTGATTTCATTTACTTCTCTGCTCCTGGTGTGTTTTTCGCTTCTCATTGCAATCCTTTCTTGTCTTCCTACTCTGTCTCCGATGCTGCTTTTGTTTTCCCTCGTGTTCCCTAATGTTTATACAGAACTGCAGAATAATTTAGTGAGGAAAGGGTCACCTGGCACAGTCCCCCAGGGTGAGAGGCAATCTAGAGTACTCAATGCTCTATTTTATTCATGCATTGATGGTGTAGACGGGACATGGCCCTGGAGGTTGGATGGTCCTTGACTTTCCGCCCTCTGTGTCCTGGCACCTCTGCAACCTCTCTGGCCTTGCAGCCCTTGCCATTCAGTATCTGCTCCAACATTTCTCCCGTTCCTTTTCCCATGCTGTAGTATGGGGAAAAGCCCCATTTTTTCCTCTTTCTACTATTTTTTCTTCCTCCTTCAATGTTTTTCCTCTAATGAGGGTCTACATCTGTATCCTGGAAGGAGCTGAGCTGTCTTTTATAGCATGTGTTTCTTGACTATCTTCACATCTGGGACAAGAAAATGCTTCCTTGCTTCTACACCTCTCTCTCTACCCTTGCTGGCCAAACATACCTTTTTTTAAGGACCTTAAGGAAGAGTTCTGCAAGTTCTGTGCCTGCTCTTCCCTGCCTCCTCTTAGGGCACGGACAACTTGTTTTTGTGAGGACATGTGCTATAACTTGCAGGACAGCATTCTGCAGAGTTGCAGACTTGACAGAAGGGTGCACTGGGAGGCAGCCTGATGTACCCTGTGGTGCAGCACATGCGTACATGTACGTTTTCCTGCTTGTCCATGAGTATCTCCAGACCTGGCAGGCTCCACCGGGGAGCGCCGGGGACGATTCGAGGGAGGCTCCGTGGGCAGCGTCCCCAGCGCTCCCGAGCAGCCTGGGGGCCAGGGATGCTCCGTGGGCAGCGTCCCCAGCGCTCCCGAGCAGCCTGGGGCCAGGCAGGCTCCGTGGGCAGCGTCCCCAGCGCTCCCAAGCAGCCTGGGGACGAGGGATGCTCCGTGGGCAGCGTCCCCAGCGCTCCCGAGCGGCCTGGGGCTGAGGGAGGCTCCGTGGGTAGCGTCCCCAGCACTCCTGTCGGCTCCTCTGCTCTGCCTGGCTGCGCTCGCCGCCTCCCCGCTGCCCCCGGGGGAATTGCCCTCTTATTACCACAATTACAGTCTGTACACATTTCATTAAACGAATGCCGCCTCGCACGGGCTCTCTGCGCCAGAGCGCGCAGCTGGAGGCCTATTTCTTTTCCTCAGCTTAAACACTTTGACAGGTTAAGAAAGCTATTATGGCTGGATAACAGGTGTTGCAAAACAATGTGCATTTGATGTTTAAATGAGAGAGCTTCTTTATTGACTGCCTTTATTGCAGCTAAGACTCTCCTTTTTCAAGATGACTGGATTTTTATTGTTTTTAGTGCTTTTTAAAGTGTATTCTGTTGTTTCAGAATAGGTCCAGAGTGACTCTCTGCGGTTATTTGTTATTCTGATGTCTTTTTTATTTGCATTTTTCTGCCTTCCTCTCCAGGTGAAGGGTACCAGTGCTAAATAGAAGAATTTTGCTTTCTCTCTGCCTCGTGCCGGTACTAAGCGCTTCTTGTTCACGGACAGCTCCCAGTGGGGCTATAAGCGATTCTGGTCCATTACTTTGTCTTTGCTTATTATTTCTAACCAGGCTTGATTCACTTCCCACCTATCTAGTACAGCAGCCTACATCTATGTGCTTAGAGTTATCACCAGGCTTTAGAGTGGAATTTTCAGAACGTTGCAGACTTGTGAGCTTTGCTCATTTTAAGTGGAAAACACGGGCCTAAATCCAGCATGCTTCTTTGAGAATCTCAATGATTGTGTGCAGTCTGGGGTGCTATTCTAGATGATTAATCAAGTGCGTTCACAGATGAGCTAACAAATAGCACAGCCTTGTAAAAAGGAGAGTGTGAGAACCAGGAATTCAATGTAACTTGACATTTAATTAAACACAACCAATATACTGTAACTAAAAGAAATAAAGATAAGAGGAGGAAAAATATAGGGCTGTAGACACTAAAAATTGAAGTCCGCTCCAAGAAGAATGAATTAATTTGTGACTTTTTAATTTTATCTCAATTTTTTTGTTTTCTCTCCTCCTGAATTTTAGGAAATGCTTTTCACAGCTGAGAGGGCATATTCTCTCTTATTTCCACAAGTAGATTTTGTCTAATGCAAGAAGTTTTAAGAAGGGATTTGTACAGGGGAAAATACAACTATGTAGTAGTGGAGGAAGAACAGAGTGTTTATGGTCTCATATTTCTTTTCTGGCCTGCTACCTATTTCCTCTTCCAAGTTTTTGAAAGAGGATATTACATGACACATTAGCAGCAGGAACTTCAGAGAGGCTGGAACCATATATTGGGAAGAAGGAGAAAAATCCACTTGATCCAACTTTGTCCACATGAAATCTATTTCCTGTCTGTACTTCCTACCAGGAATTACCAGGCACCACAAGAAGGTTTTGGCTCTGCTTGGGACCCTGACCTTGTTAATTTGGTCACATTGTGACGGGAGCCATCTGGTTTGAGGGAATGAGGCACATCGTTGAGGGAACCTCGTAGGAAGCCTCACTAGCTGCCTGTGGTGCATGAGTTTTTCCTACAGGACCAATGTGGATGTTTCTACTTTATGAATTATCTGGAGCACTAAGCCTCAAGAGACAGGAAAATTGACCTTTTGAAGCCTGTGTAAATGAAGAAAAAAGTGAGAAAACAACTACTGTCACCATCACAGTGTGTTTTTCACAGTAGGCCTCAATAGACTGCTCCCCTTGAAAATTACCTGTAACGGAATAGACTGCTCCCCTCGAAAATTACCTGTAACGGAGGAATTGGCTGTGTCTCTTTATTATGTAGATATTGGGTGTGTTTAAGTTTCTGACAATGCTAATGCTAATTAATATGTAACTTTTCTCTAAATGACTCTGTCCACATTGGGAGAAGTCTGTGGGGAAGCTGTCAGGAGAGAATTGTTCTGCCTCTTCTATTGCCCCTCCTGGCTCCTTATTTTCCGCGTTTAGCTTCTGCATGTTAACAGCTTGGCTGTGGCTGTCCAGCATCTTCAGCAGCTGGTATCTCAGTACTTGTACAGCCGTTCTCATTGTACCTAACGTGTTTCTCAGTCCTCCCAGTGATGAAAGGGAGATGGACCTTTTTGGACACCTGGTGAAACCGTGCTCTACTGGAGGAACTTCTCTCGATGGGCTGGAGAGACTCCAGATCTGTAATGATGTGAGCAAGTGTAGGTTATGCCTCATCTTCTCCCCTTGCTTTTAAATAAGAGCAATCTCTTCCTTCTTCTGAACTAACAAATTGGGAAAGGCGGGTTATCTCCCTTTCATTTGTGTTTGTGTCATTTAGGGCTGCCCAGAAGGAACAAGTTAGCTTTTTATCATTTGTTCGCATCTTTACTTTTTCCATTACTTATACCACTACTTTTCTTCAACCATTCTTCTCTCTATTGTCACTTGGATTCTGCTATAGGCCTCTGATATCTCTTGACAACTAGGATTTTGTCCTGAGAATACTTCCAAACTGTGATTGCGGTCATCCTTCCCTTGACTTTTATCTCCAGCATCTTCTGGGAGGTCTGAAAATCCAACTTTTTCTTGACACGCTTCTCAGTGTAGCAGAAGCTTCTCATGGCCTTCATTAGATCTGTGTTGTTTGCAATTTATGTCCTTACTCGCTTTCTTGATGCTCTTTCTGTCATTCCTCTATCTTTCATGGCATTCCCCTTTTTGGCCTTTGCTATGTGCTGTAAGAAGAGGAATTGAGGGCAGCCCGTGTGTATCCACGTGTCCGTTCCCTTAAAATGTCTGCTCCGCAGAGCAGCAGCAGCTGCAGTGACCCATAAGGGCTGGCCCTGGCTTGTGGCTTGGTTCGTTTCCTGCTTTTTGTGTCAGCACCCAACCAGAGTTGCCCTCAGCAGTATGTTTTTTATCATTATGACACTGTCCAAACCCTGGGTTTGCTGACAGAACCAACTGCTGCCGCATCCGATTTAAAAGTCTTGGCATCCATCGTAATCATCCCAGTAAGGGCTTGATTAAAAGCAAAACAAACTAACTGGTATTCATAAAGAGAAACTCTTATGGACTTCAGTCTTACTAAGCTTGCGTGCAAAGTTGTACATTTATAAACTTTATAAAGTTATAAAGGAAAATTAGTAAAAATTTCATTTGACACTGTTTTGTACCTTGCTTGCAAAATTCTTTCTGTAAAGGAGAGCAAAAATGTATTTCTGCTGGGTTTTGTGAGCTACGAAGATCCCTTGTGACAATTTGGGGAACAAAGAGGTGACAACTGAGAAGTTTGGTCAAGGGCAGCAAATGTTTTAGTATCTGACGACAAATACAGTTTAGTAGCGATTGCAATGTTTGGTTCCTGATGGGGAATGAAATAGTATGTTTGGTTCAGGACCTGGTTGTTCTATATAAATGCAAAATGTGGTTGGATCTGGGGGTGTGCAAAGCCTTGTAGGCCCCTCCTTAGGATGGGAGAGGGTTCATGTGTGTCCTGGGCACGCAGGAATCTGTGAGCTAGCAAAGCAAAAAAGCACCTCCCAAAAAGGGGGACTGGGCATGTCTGCATTGATTTTTTTTTTTTTTTATTCAGCCAGATGTATGCAACTCTCATATCTGCTTCCTGGGAACTGAAGAATACTTGAGGTTTATTAGTTTATGCAGTAGAAATGCCTAAGTTGCATGCAGTCATGGATACTCAAATATAAAGTTGCCTCTTAAATAATAGAAGGGAGAGCACTGCCATGTACAGGAATTAACAATAATTGTTTATAAATATGAACATACATAAAGCAGCACCTAATGATCCTTCTGGATTTGTTGTGGTCCCATTATCTCTGTCTAGTTCCCCAATGTGCCTTATCTGGCATGGGAAGGATCCTGGCCGGCTGAAAGGGAGGCGGAAATACTCCCTGCTGTGCCAGCAGCAAATACTTTAAGCACCAGGTAACGGTGTTGAAGAAATCCTCAGGAAAGGAAATCCTCTCGCACTGTGAAGTGGCTAAACTGTTTACAGCACTAGGACTTAGTGCCTCGCTGGTAGCTGGTGCTGGGGAGGGAGTGTGAGGGCTGCGGGGGACATCGGCTCTTCCCGGTGTCCCTTCATGAAAGGACAAGCGGGATTTGTGCTCCAAGTACAGAAACAGGATCAGGTTTGGTTATCGAGTTCCTGGCTATCCCACCGCCCCTTTGCAAGTCTTTTAATCTCTGCCTGTATCTGTTCTCACACTGCAACGTGGAGAAAAATTTTACTCTTGCGAATCTTTATTTTGAGCTGCAAGGTTCTAAAACAGAGGTTTCCTTTCAGCTTGCTCTTGCAGCACATTGAGGACTAGATACAAGCTGGATTTTTTGGCACCAAAGCAATTATTTTCTTAGCCTTGACGTGGATAAATGGAACCATAAGTTCTTGTGAGCATGGCCAAGGCCAGAGGTGTGTTATTTTTTCTGCTGGCATGCATTAGAGGAATCTGCAATTTTAACAAAAGTTCAAAACAAACAAACAAACAAAAACCCTATAGGTTAAAATGCTATTGAAAACATATCTAATGCCTTTTTCTTTTTTTTTTCTTTTTTTTTTTTTGTTCTTGTTGTGATATTGAACACATCTTATGGCAAACTTCTCCTGTGGGCACTAGAGTTTAAAAAAAAAATACCTGTGATAATATATAATTAAATTGGACTGTGTCATGACAGGCTGACCAGATGCCAATAAAAAAAAAATAGGAGAAAAAAAATGCAAGAGGGAGGCAAGAAAATGTCTCTATACATAATTTTCCCTTTTTCTTTGAACTGTGAGTTTTTAATCTCTTTGAAATGCCTTTTGTTTTGGAATTTTCCTTTCCTGCTGGAGATTCTGGGCTGCACTCTCCCCTGTGATCCCAGATTAGGGATGGGAAGCACGGCAGCGTCCATCTACCCGGGCATAGGGCAAGAGGAGGAAGATGCTCCTGACACGGGGTGGCTCTGCCTGGGAGCAGAACAAGAGATGATGACGCTTGCTCATGAAGCACCCAAGAAAGAAGAGCTGCTGTCTTTTTCTGCTTTTACAGTGATGTAAACTAAGAACTCCCAGGAAAACCGGAGAACCTAAGTGTTAGAGGCTCCCTCCTTTAAAGGTCCTGGGAGACTGTGCACCTGAAAGCTTGTGCTTTGCTGCTCATTTCCTTGGATGAGGATGAAGTCTTGTGTGTGTGTAAGTCCAGTATGACTCCTTAATAAGGAACCTGAATGACATCCCTCAGTTGTGAGGAGTGTACCTGGTTCTCTTGGCATTTAGGAAAACGAACAAATGCATTACTGTTTCTAGTATATGTGGCTTTCTTCTCCTCAAAATATGTATCATTTTAGTGGTTGTAATATTTTCAATTGATGCGTTTGTTTTGTTTTGAGCCTCAACATTAGGCAAACGTAACTGGAGGCGCTTAAAATATCACGCTGCAACACAGAGTAATTGGAATGGGGGAAACCAAACAGCAGCAATAATAACATTTAAATTATTGATGGGAATTTGTGTAAAAATGTATGGATACATTCCTGTGTTGATTAGCACGTGAATCTTGTTTGAAGTAGTGCATTTTTGAAGCAAAATCGTGGGGTCAACTTTCCTTTTCATAAGTGCATGCGTTACAGGCACTTCTGCCCCCAAACCCAGCGCAGTGTTCAGAAAAGTCAGTGCTCAAGGTAAGGAAAAATTCTGTGTGTGTATATTGTGTTGCACACAATTTTGCACAAAAGTTTGCAGATTTATATGTATATATGCATATAGTACATATATATTTGTAATCATTTAATTATTTGTTGTTGCCCTTGTCAGCCTCTGATATCTATCTCTCAGGTATCCGATGTGCTCTGTCAATACTGTGCTGTTGGCTGCTGCTATTTTTAGCTTTTAGTGGTGATTTGGCTTCCCCGTTGCAGTGGCAGAAAATGGAAGTTCACAGCACTGCACCTCCGCACTTCTGCCTTGCTTGAGTAGCTGTGAAGAGTTTGGGATGGATCCTTTCCTGTTTGCACGTGACATTTCAAAGCAACAAGTTAACGCTGATCCAAGTTAGGGGCAATTCTGATGATTTAGATGTGGTGGATGTGACATTTGTTTTAGGAATTATTTTCTCTGTCAGCAGACTGTGATTCAAAAGAGAAATATGCATGGGAGCAAGTTTTAAAAATGTTTGTTATTAGGAGAGGATCGATAAGGGGTGAATCTGGTAGCAAACATAGGCACTAAAAATGAAGCTGTAGCAATGTTATTTTCACTGCTGCACACTTTCTCTTCAACAGCATGTGGAGTAGAAAAAGTCCTTGACACAAACACACTTCAAAGCTTTGAAGTGTTTAAATTTGGGCTGAGATGTCAAATTTTGACTGTGTGCCTCTTGTCATGGGTTGGCTGGTCTCATTACCATGACATCCATCATGGTTATTGACAGATCTGTCACACACTGAATGCAGGGAAAAATCTAGATTTTCTTTTAAAAGCACTCAGAGCAAAATTAACATTATAAAAGTCTGTTTGCATCTTCCTGACTTCAACAAGAAAAGCAGAGATGTGTCAATGGATAAAAAAGTGTGATGGGTTTTGTTTTGTTTTTTATAATTAGTGATTCATAGTGGTGTCCGTGGTCACTGTTGAAAAGGTCAAAGGAACATATTGTGATTTAATTACTAAAATCAACAACAGAGTTTTGACATGTATTTTAGGATTTCTAATCTGTGCCACTAAGTTTTCCACTGAACTGCATTAATAGGCCTGTGCACTATAATATTTACTTATCAGAAGGGGATGTTTTATTGTCTTTACCTCACCTTGTTGCCTTTACCTCAGTTAGCTGTTTTGTTATAAAATTCTTTGATCTCTAGCAATGAAGCTATTTTTGAATCATGTAAAACAATCTTGATGAAACAATTCTTCCGTATCTCACTGTTGTTCAGCAGAATTTACTGTATTAATCTTGAACGGTTTTGCACCGCATGCATTCAAATGTATTTATAGTGTGCAGTAAGAGTAGCGACTTTTTCAGTTTAGTTTTTCTATTGGGAAGATATGAATGATAAAGTATGATGAGTATCTGAAAGTCAGTGCTGCTAAGGTAATTTCAAAGATGAAACTTCAGAATATTTAAATTGCATCTGAATTCACTTTCTGGAAAAGAAATCTTTTTTCATGTCCTATGGATTGCAAACATAGACTTCAGTTATTTTTGAATTTTGCTACAAAACAGGAGAAAACAGGCAAAAAATAACAGACCAGACTTTACTTCAGCCATTCCCTACCAGTGGAGCAGGCACATGAGAAGCCCCTTAGGCTTAAGGATTAAACCTAAACAATTCAAGTTTTAGATTAAAAGTAAATGGACACTTCATATTCCTCAAATGATAGTTCCTTGCCCTTAGATTTTTTTTCATCATCTGGCTGATGTCTCCTGCCATCTACTGCCTTGAAATGAATTTTTTCTTCCACCTACCTCTAAAAATGAGCAGTCTGAAAAGGAAGAACATGAGAATTAAGTTCTTCTTTGGGCAAGAAGCATAACCCCACTTACACTGTACCTGGTTCCTGTTTTGGTAACTTAGCCAGCGAAAAGGCTTTGATGAGGCTATTTGCACAGACAAAGATTTAACCTAAAATGCTTGAAACCAGCTTGGCGGAAGAGGTGTCAAGGCTTCCCTAAAGACCAGGTTTCTCTGACAGGAAGGCAGGGGATTGGTGAAGCGGACACAGCTGATAAAACTGAGTTCAGAAGTGCTCTTAATGCTTTTCTTTTTAGCTGGATCTTTTGTTACCCCATGAGGCACAGCTGCTCCTGTTGCTGTACAGCCTGCAGAAAAAAGCTGAGCTTGGAGAAGTGGTGGGCAGAAATGAAGCACACGGGTGCTGAGAGCCCATCCCTCGCCTGCTGCCTACGAATCCTGCCCTGCAGAGAGATGGGTGCCTGGGGATCAGAAGCAGCAGTGGAGAAGAGAAGCACAAGCCCCTGGTAAGTGTCTGATAAATAAATGTGTCTCACTGACAACAAGAGCTCTGAGTTGCCCCAGGTGAAGTTCCCTCAGTGTTTTGCCTTAGTAGGAGATGGGGATGTAAACTTTGGAAACTTTTCAGTATCACATGTCCGGTGTCTTTATCTACTGAATGTCATTCCTCTCAGAAAGTGTTGCTTTTGGTGTTAGTTTTGCTGTGTGGGATCTAGATTGCCTTAGATCCAAAAAAGGAGATGTGAAAACCCTGAATGTTTTCATGTTGGCAAAATGCTCACTATCTACAGTGAAGGAGATCTTCAGCATGAAGCGTTTGAAATTTGGGACAGGAGTATGCTTGCTTTGAGTAAGTGATGATACAGCATTTTGTCTAACTAAGAGCTCTGTTTTATTGGCTTTATGGTATTCTTTCAACGGGAAAATCCTTAAGGCTTGCCCTGAATCATTTCCACATTATCCAATTCAGATGATGTTCAGAATACCGCATCCTTTACCAGTGTTGGTACAGAGCCTCTTTGCCAGTAGAGTTGTCGTTTTGCAGCACTGAGCACCAAAAGTGCATACACTCACTGTAGGCCACAGTGGCCTTGGTGGCCCAAGGCTCTGACAGGCTCTGAGCCTGTCTGCCAGCTCTGCCTAAAGAAATGGCCCGTATCACCCCCAGTCAAACCGAGAATGGAGGGAAGGCTTTCAGGAGAAGTGGGGAAGCAGCCAAACACCATCATTAGCAGGGATGGTGCCACGGAGACAGCTCATGCGCTTTTCTCCAGAGTGTTAAAATGCTGGTTTCAGTCTTAGAAGTTGGTAATTTCACTCTTCTAATGAAAGTAATTTCAGCATCTATTTTGTCTCTATTCTTTACAAAAGTACATGCCTCTCTAAATGGAAGACAACTTAAGTTTGAAAGCAAGCTGGATGCCCCTTGTTCCTAAATGGGACTCATTTGAATGTAATCCATTGAAATATACGGTCCTTATTGCAGCGATAACCTTCACCAGTCCAGGAATACGCAGGAGAGCCCCCACATCTGTGTTGTAGTTGGGAGAAGCTCCGAGAGCAAAGAGCTCTGGTGGCTCCATGGTGAAGTAGGTGGTCATGGCCACCTTGGGGTTACCTCCTGCCATATCTCAGCACATGCTGGCAGGTACTGGTAGCAGGGCTGTGGTTGGAAAATGTCTGGTGGCTGCTGAGGTACAGATGGATGGATGCCGAGGAATGTAAAGTTACATTTCGTCTCTATGAGTAGGTGAAGGTCAAATAGTCAAATAGCTTTTTCACCAAATGAGCATTTAACTATGTGATGTGGATAGCTGGTGGAGGGTGTGCACTGTGGAGTGTTTTGGCTTTGCTGTTCCCCCCCCTTACCCCCCCGAAGCAAGTTGTTATTTTTTAAAGAAGTGTGAATATGTATAAGAAGTGTATAGATTAGTAAAATACCTCTCTTAATGAGGATAATATTCAGAATACATCATCTTCTCTAGCAGTTATTACTGTAACAGTTTTAAAAGGATGGCCAGTTGCTATTTTGATGCACTTGCCTGTTGAGGCATTAGGAGTAATCTGTCCCCTGTCAACCTCAATAATATAGATTTCATTTACTCTGGTTTTTCATGAACTGCTGTAGTACTATGAGAACTTGGCCCCAAGTACCTTTCCATAGGGAATGTGGTGGCCCCAAATTTCAGTCCCTGGGAGTCATTCTGCCTGTGTAGTCAAATGCAGTGATATGCATCTCTGCAGTAATGTAGTCGTGCCTACCTCTGAGCAAAACACACCGGGAAGTGAAATGAGAATAAAGCACCAAAGGCAAATTACTGGGAGCTAAGCAAATTCAATATGTATCTAGTCAGGAAATAAATATTCAAGAACTGACAGAAACGATCAATATGGATGATCAGGGAAACAGTGGAGGAAATCAGGGCTAGGAGAAATGCAGGGAAGACATCCATAATTTATTATTTTTTTAAATGTTTTGCCAAGAAAATCCTACTGAGAGCTAACATCTCATTTCCAAGAAATCCCTTGGGATAAATCAGAAGTGTTAGCTCTGAAAGAGAATGTACAGGAGGCAAAAGAAAAAAGGTAAGGAAATGATCAAGAAAACTGAGATTGAAAATGAAAGGAATATTACGCAGGACATGAATATGAATAATAGATGGTTATACATATGTAAAGTATAAGGAGTAAGAGGTGGATGAGAGAGACTGCAAGGCCCTGTGGGGAAATACTGAAAGGAAACTTATGTCAGAAGATGTGGGTATTTCTGTGAAACAGAAAGATTTCTTTAAATCAGTGTTCGCCAGGCAGATTGGCAGGGAGATTTGGAGGAGAGGAAGAACGGATGAGAAACATGCTTTTTTAGGGGCCCGCTGAGCAGTTGGGAAGATAACTTCTTCCACACAGCTTTAAAATTTCAAGCAGTACCAAGAGTTGAAACAGGATGTTAGATAACATTGAAACATATTGTTTTTGCACGTGGAAATAGTCCTGAACAAAACTCCAGTTCTAGGAGCCTCTGTACCTCAAGTGGAACTCAAATTTTCATGTATGATGTGACGGAGTTCAGGGAAGGGGGTGTTGTGCTGAATTCTTCATTTGAATCCAAAGAAATGGATTATTTCTTTGATATAGCTCATTTTAAATACAAGTCTGGAGCTGGGTTGTTGGAATATATGATCTTTGGAAGAGTGACCATGAGGATGAAGATGGATTTGATTCAAATATCTAGCCCCAAACTACCCGTATTTGCTTTGTTCTCCTGCAACTACATCAGCACAGCATTATATATGCTTCCCTATTGTTCTTAAAAGATGGATGGACCTCAATCGTGCAAATGTTGACTGAGTCCTTAGACCGTAAAGGAGAATATGGGGGGGAGGGAGATTTTTTTGAATTTATAAGGTTTTTAGGTCACCGTCGAGGATTTCTTGTATGCATGAGGCTGAAGTTAGATGCTTACAGTTAAATACCTAAATGAACACATCAGTGCTGAAGCAGGCTAAACTTCAGATGTGTGCTTCACACACCTGATCTTTTTTTAATCTTTAAAACTCTGACAAGGTAGAGTTTGCTGTTTTGCTGTAGAATTTGAACTCGTGAAAACCTTCTATTCTTGAGAGACATATTGCCCAAGAAGGTAATTTAACTGCTGACTTTGTGATCATAATGATGATCCACTGAGAATAACAGGTTCATTATCTGCTAATTCAAGATAAATAAGATTTCTTTTAGCTGTAATGATGATCCTTAATAATGGAGCTTTTTTTCCGCTTTTCTGTTTTCGCTGGGGAGTGCGCCTGTGTGAGTTTGTGCCAGGGAGGGAGGAAGAAAAAGAGATTCCCCTAGTCATAATTAGTTATCATTTGCACATAAATTTATTGTAACATAATGCTTATAGTTGATGAAGGATTAAAGAATAAATGGGAGAACTGCAGTGCACGCATGTAACCTTTGAATTAGGAAAGATTTGAGCCACTAATTAGAAAGTTAGGGGCTAGCTGGACAGATACAGACCGGTGGGAAAGTCAGCGTGGGTTAATGAAAGGGAGGTCATGCTTCACATACCCAATTAACTTCCCTGAGAAGGACAAACGCTCAATGAGACTTGACAGGAGTAAAGAAAAAACCATAATGTATTATGGCTTCAAGAGGGCTCCGTGACACGCCACCACCCCAAAGGCAAGCGCCTTTCATTAGTCACTCCAGGATTGACAGCGGAATTAGTCAGCGGCTGCAGAAGGATTTGGGCTCTCGTGGCTCGCTAAGCAGCAAAGCGCCGCTCGCTGGTTAATGAGAAGTGATGAAGGAGGAACCGCAGAGGACCTGGTCCTGCCCAGGCCGCTCTGGGGCACAGCAGCAAGCACTCCAAGCAGAGCAGACGAGGAACTGTTAACACTTGGAATAAACAGTAAATTTGGCCTAGACAATACTCATCAGTGAGCTAAAAGACGCTGGGTAAATTGAAGTCTAATTAAATAGTAGTTTATTTTGCTAAGATGATGAGCTGTAAACTATCTTTTTCTTAGGGAAAATAAAATAATAATTTGTCTTAAATGATCTCAAGCTACCAGTCACATTAGATCAGAAAAGCATTAAAGAGGAGCCAACTGAACTGGGACTTTGAAAGTGCTCAGTTCCAATAGCAGTAGCTCCTAGAAGTTGCGTACCATGAAATAGTAAGAATACGTTTAAAAAATTGCCCAGCATTCGGTCTGCAGTGCTCAGGAAGCACTCAAGACCTGTAGAGCAAGGAGAAACTGGGGTGATGGTGGTTTTGTTATTAGCTTACGTAGGGTAGAGGCGGACACAGGATTTCTGCCCCATGAAATAGTAAGAATACGTTTAAAACATTGTCCAGCATTCGGTCTGCAGTGCTCCAGGAAGCACTCAAGACCTGCAGAACATGGAGAAACTGGGGTGATGGTTTTCTTGATATTAGCTTATGTAGGTTAGAGGCGGACACAGGATTTCTGCTTGTCGTTAGAGTGTCGTGCAGCTCTTGAGAAGGTTGAGGAAGGTTGCCTCCCCTTGGGTAGGCAGAGAACCCCTCTTCTGAGAGAACATACAGAAAAATAGAGTACAAATTAATGGCAACATTAATTTGTGCAAGTTAGGAGGGATTTTTTTGAGCACTCCCCATTGATTTACCTATGGTCTCTATCAGAAGCCAATAGTAAAATTCCATTTGACGCTAATGGATGAAAGGGAGTCAATATTGAATAGCTTTGAAAATCCTAATACCTTTTCCTTGCCTTTGGCCATATATATGCAAAAAAAATGTTGATTCATTTCAGTGAGAGTTATGCATAGGTAATCAAGGGCGAAACTGGCTACAAAACCTATAAATGTGATGTAAAACTGAGGGAAAAATAGAAATCTCAGTTTGAGATTCCTCTGCAAGCTTTTTATTAGAGAGACCAATACATAAAATATCCAAAGACATGAATAACTGCAAGGTGAACTGTATACAAGGTAGTATTTCTGTGCTTTGTCCAGGTTGCTGGAAAAGTTGCATCCCTAAATGAAGCTCTTTATCATTGACATCATCCTTATGTTAGTCCTCTGTTCACTTTTTCATGGCAAAAATGTTTTTCAGTAAGTACTGCTTAGCTTGACTGGGCAATGGGCACATTGATCTTTGGATGTCCAGAAAGCACATTTTGAGGCTGTGAAGTAGTTAATATAATTTAACAGAAAAACTATTTTATGTTGCATGGCCTGGATACAGAAATTCTAGTTGTGTCAGAGTCCATCAGGAGCTTATTACGACCAGGCATCTCACGGCATCTGAAAGCAAAGCTCAAAGCATTTTAATTGAATCCTGCAGAGACTGGTATGCTCCTCTTTCTCAGTTCAGTGAAGACATCTCATTTCTTAAGCACTGTTTTTTCTCTCTCTAATCAAGTAATTATTAGGCTAGTTTCTCTCTCTCTCTCTCTCTCTCTCTCTCTCTCTCTCTCATTCTTCCCCTTGTTGTTGAGGGTCTTATTTTCTCATTCAGACTGAGACTGGTAGTTGCTGGTGTAGCTGTGATGACTGCTAAGTAGCAGACTTGAGGAGCTGCAGGCATCAGTGTCCTGATCTCCTACCGTGCTGACCATTCCTCCCATCTGTTCCTAGCCTAGTGCCCACATGTAGCTCTCTAGCAAGGCCTAAAAGGTGACACAAGCCCTTAGCCTTCAACTTGGCTTTTATTTTTGGAAAATGTGTTCTGTACTTTCCCACTCAGAGAAGGAAGGGGGGGAAAAAAGGCTTTTACTTCAAAATCTGAAGTGTGGATGAAGTCCCCAAAGAATTGCTGAAGAGCTCAATTTATAGGAACTAAGGGCCAAATGGTGATAGAAGTGTTGTGTCATTACCAATATATGCAATCCCCCAAAAGTATGGATGTATGTTCAGAAATTGGTCTGACCACAAGAATGATATCATTGGCTTTTTGTTCTGTAAAATAGCATTCCACTAGTAGAACTAAAGAATTTTGCACTATTTGGGAGATTGCTTCAGCATAAGTAATGCTTTGTCTCAAGAAAAATATTTATAGATTTAGAATAATGTCTTGCCTACGCTGTTATTAGGGCTCAAAAGTTTTTATGTTGCATAGTTTAGAACCAGTTTCTGATTCCCAGTTGCACTACCTTATATCAGAAACAACTCTGCTGCTTTCCATGGTGATGGCATTGGTCTATGCTGCTGTAAATAGGAATATGATTGTCAGTATTCAGAACTGGAATAGCTCTTGCTTTAGCTACATTGTGTTATAATGAGCTAAACATAAATTTACAAATATTAACATATTTGAGATTTTCTTCTAGTGCAAACTAATGATTTTTAAATGAATTATGAAAGAGACATATTATCCAACACCATTACCACTACTTCTGGTTAGGCTGATGCAGCGTGTGACCTTAAAATCCTCAGGGTACTGTACAGATCAAGAATACACTTTTAAAATTTAAATGAAACATGAAAGCATATAAACTAATTTTGAAAGAAAAGGCCTGTCAGACTATGGCTGTATGATTTTAACACTGTGTTTATAAAAGCAGGGAAATTAGCATTGCCAGTGGAGTTCGGTGCTTGCCCATAGAGGCAAGGCAGCCCAATCTCTGCAGGGGTT
This sequence comes from Tinamus guttatus, assembly GCF_000705375.1. Next base: position 25,076 of record NW_010577544.1, on the reverse strand, counting down.
CCCAAGCTAACCCAAGCGCCGCAGCAGACCCTGACACCATCCCCTGGAAGTAAATGAAAAAACCAGGCTGCCAAGGACCTGTCTCTGTGCTTGGCAAAGTATCCTAAGGCTGGCTTTTTAAATTAAATCACTTTTTAATGGCTTTCAGAGCTTTTAAGATATTCAGTTAAAAAAGATATTCACTAAAAAAAAAAAAAAGAAAGAAAGAAAAAAAAACCTGAAATGAACATGCATCTGTAAAAACAACTTCTATTCAAGCAGCCTTTTTTAGCATCAGTTTGCTATCAGAATCCAGTAATATCTAGATGCAGAATCGGATTTCCAGGAGGGTCAGTAATGGCGTGAATGGCTCACAAGGAGAAGACAGTGGACGTAACCTTGGGCAGCAATTTCCAGCAATTTGCTTTCTACTGTTGCCTAATGACTGTGTAGTTTGTAGACCTCTTGGGGTATTTTTGTTTTGTTTTGCCTTTTTTTTCCTCTTGGCTTCATTCTAAATTGAAAAACAACATTTTGAATAGCCATAATTTAGGTGTGCCGAGGAATTTCTAGAGAAGGCAAGTGTTCATTGGAAAATATTGTTAGAACTCAGACTTCTGGTGGAAACGCACCAATTTAGATTAAACCTAAGATGGGAAAGGCTTTCTGGAAGCCTGACCGATTTTCTTCAGTCATTTTTTTCTTCTTTTTTCCTCTGAGTTGTCATTTGCCTGGCTGGTTATGATACATGTCATACGTGGGAGGTCTGCTTTATAGTTCTTGGGCTGAGAGGAGTCAAAAATGTGAATATCAGTTTTCCAATAACCCAAGCAAATCCACCCATCAAGCTGCCAGTTAGAGAGGTCCTTTTTCTTCCTTTCCTCTTTATTTTTTTCCTTTTGTTTCAGCTTCCTTGCAAGCTCTATAGCTCAGTTTTTCCCTCTGTGGAAGAGGAAAAGGTGTCAGCAAATGATTTAAATATCTAACTTACTATGTCCTGGAGTGTTATGGCGGTTACTATTGACAAACAATTCACTGGAAACAGAATCTCTAGGTCCTTATTTCCCAAATCAATCTGATCTGATCACCTCAGCACACATTTATGCAATTTAGCAATAACAAATCTCAGTAGCCTTAGATCTGATGGAGAACTTTGAGCATTAGCAACTTACTTTATATGTAGAGGAGGGAGTCTTAAAGCCTGCTTAGACTGCTGGTCACCACCCTGGCTTTGCTGGCAGTATGCGTTATAATGTTAGAATATGCCTTACAGAAGTTGCCATGTCTCAGAGTTGTGTTGTTATGGCATAATTAAAGCCTCTGAACAGGGAAGATCTGATGGTACGTGATCCATTTTTTATATTATGTTTTTCTTATCTGGCCAAATATTCTGTGCTGCTGCTTTCTGTTAAGGCCTCCTGGGAATTTCCAGTCTTGCACATATTCTTAAAGAAGACCAGAACTTGGATTAGGCATGAAAATACAAATAACAATGCACATGCTATTTTCTATTTTAAGTAAGTTACTAGAGTTAATTAGGATTATAAATTATCTAATGCTTCCAGTTTTTGCTGACTGCACTATCTGTCATCAGGGATTTTGCTGGAGTTACAGTTGAAAATTGCTAATTATAACTTCTGCTTGCTTTTGTAATTTACCTTTTACTATAGATAATCCTTTCCTCCTTTTTCTGTTCTTTTTTCTCTTTCCCCCACACCATTTAATTCCCTTTTTTTGCCTTTAATCGGTGCTTGTCATATTGAAGAAGATCGAAGCTGGTTTAAAGGAAATGCAATATCTGAGCTTTTCAAAATCTGCTTTTACCAATGTTAAGGTCATTGCTTATGTGGGAGAAGATACTTACAGATGTATTTTGATTTTATGGAAAAGACGATGTTGCCTGCAACAAAATCTAACATTTGTTGGAATCATTGGTATTTCTAAAATTGAGCTGAGAGTTGGATTCTTCAGGAAGTGATTAATAACTTCTCCAGTCTTAGCATTTTGATCCTTGTCTAGATCTAGCTGAGTAGAGGTCTATGGGTCAAAGATTGCTCTCCTCTCAGAGGAAGCTTCTTCTCAAGAATCCTTTCGCTTTGTGCCTGGTCAGTATCAAAGCTGGGTTGGATGGACCATTGCCTTCTTGCCTTCGGCATAGTTTGGCGCCTGCCCTTTCACTGAGAGAAATCAGTGTTTTGGGTGAAACTGAATGGTTTCACTGATGGTGAAAAAGGGGCCTCTTTAAAAAAAAAAAAAAACAACAACAAACAAAACAAAAACCCAGTAAAACATGAATTTATTAGCCAAAAGTGTGGTCCTAATAATGCTAGTAAATCTAGGAAAACAGCCTGTGCATCATGGAAAAGCCTCTTCAGCATTAATTCTGACTTGCTGAAGGTTTCGGGACTGTGGTTGGTACTACATATTCCACTACTGCCCTAAAGTACAGCCGTGACATTGCGAAGACTTAGAGTGTTCGTGGTGGCAGGAACCGTTGCAGGAGTCGGGACGGGGCGCTCGGGGGTGGTCAGAGCGGGTGCCCAAGGCCCAAGCTTCTCAACAAGACCCACCAGCACTGTGGAAACCTGCCTTATGGCCTCTCTTTATGCAAGTGAATTTCCTAGGAGCCTCCTCCGAGTAATTCAGCTTTAACTCTTCCACATGGTGCTCCCTCAGATGGCTCTTCTTGCCCTGATTATAAACAGGAAGAAATCACATTTGCATCTGAAGAGTGTCATCATCCTGCTCTTTTTTTCTTTCCCCTCTCTGATATCCTTTGCATAGGCATCTTTCTATGCCATTGGTTATCAGTAACTAAACCCGTTTGTTTTTCTTCTGGAATTTCTGTGCGTGCTCAAGGCTGTGTTTATGTCCTCATTTTTTCCTATTCAGAAGCAGTCGCTTCTTACTGTACATCTGTTGCAAAACAAAAGATGACAAAGTGGCTTGTGTATCAGGTTGATTTATAGATAAAGACTTAAATGATAACATGGTAAAGCAGACAAAATCTGCACAAAAAAAAAGGGAAAAAAACCCCCAAATACTGGCAGATGAGATGCATTAAATGAAAGAGCAGCTATAAACAGCTCGGATGACATGTTGCATGTACCAGCTTTGTCATCAGGATGCATGAGGTTCGGGGGGAGGCTTCTATAATAAGACGTGTGCAAGATGAGGACTTAAAGAAAGACTTGTTTTTTCTTCTTTTTTTCTTTTCTGAGGAGACGTTTTTGGGAGTCTATGAAGTAAATCTCTGCAGCAAATGCCAGGATTTGTTTCTTTTCATGTCTGTGCAAAGGTGACAGGATCCTGCCTCCCTCGGCGGCAGGAGGACAGGCTCTGCTCGGCGCTCGGTGCGCGAGGCCACGGGCGCCTCTTCCCCGCTCCGCTCGGACACTGCGGGGCTGCCCACCAAGGCAGGTGCCTCCGCCATCCCCGTCACACGTGGAGCCTTTGCTCGCTTCGCAGCCAGCTCCCTTTTCTGGCAGAGACACCTGTCCCCTCCTTCGTGGGGCTGGAAATGATTTCAGCAGAAGCTGAACGTGATTCAGGTATTTAAGGTCTTCTAGGTCTCCCCCCACCTCCCGCAAAGCCTTTGCTTCTGCTGGCTGAACAAGCGCGTTTCCCTCAGCTCTTCCTCACGAGACTCCGGCCTCATTCTCTTGCGGGTCCTCTGCTGAACTCGCTCCACTTGTGAATATGCTACTTAAGTTCTGGGAATGTGGGGGAAATCTCCTTAACACAGTGTTGTCTCCTGTGTATTTAGATGGATATACTTTGCAAATCTGAGTTCAACTGGTGACCCTATCAGTGGCCCATGGTTAGTTTTGTGCATAAATTGTTATCACCACTTCAGATGCCAAACTCTAGTGTATTTGGGGAAATGGCAACTTGTCCGTTTTGAGCAAAAGGTTTGCAAGTAGTGACTGCTTACTGATTTTCCTGCACAGCTTGTACACAAGTATATATCACCTGCACGCTGCAGATGAACAAACTGGAAGTGGATTAGTGACAGATTAGTAGATAGCTAGAGGTGGTCCAAATCAGAGTGTTTTGAGCCCATCAAGTCAGCAGAAATGATGTTTTCTCTCCCTTTGTGAGCAAAATAATCCAACAATGCTGGAAATGGCAGCATGTGGTTGTACTGATGGGGACCCCTGTACCATCATGGAGTTTGAACAGAGGGAAGTGAGTAGAATAGTGGACATTTAAAAGGAAGAGTAAACATGAGAAATCTTTCTTTTTATGTTCTGTGGTTTTTGGCAGAGCGAGGGAGTTTAATTGCTTCTCCTGCATCCTATTCTTTGGTAGTTTTCCTTTAATGGCATGTCCTTGTCTTCGCATTTCTCAGAATTATCACAAAAAGAAACTTCTATTATTTGAAAATATCTTTTCATTATCTGCTATTTTATACAGAATGCTATTTAAAAGCTGTTAGAAAATATGACTTTGGAATATATTAAAAAAGAGACAGCGAAAGCAAAAGTGTCATTCAGCAATTTTAAGATAATATACAATTTTTTTCCCCTTCTCTTTTGTTCTGTGGAGCACACTAATCATCCTTAACAGAGAGAATAACTGCCTTTTATTTTTACAGTAGATGCTTTTGGATTGTTTTCTAACTTACTTGTAAGTGCTTTGTGGAAGCTGTGGCTGCTTAGGTTTGAACGCTCTGGTCTGTTGGCCCGGAAAGCGACAGCAGAAGTTTGCACACACGCACCCATGCACCAAACTGCCCCCTGCAACAGCCAGCAGCCCAAACGGAGGATCCGAGCAGGCCACAACTGTTCTGTCCAGCGTGGCAAAACGTGAAGAGCGAGCTTGGAGCTTTGCTTTGGTCTTGGTCTTCCTCTGCAAGCTTCTGCGGCTCTGCTCTCTCACACGCACCCATACGGGACGGTTTGGGCTGGAGGGGACCTCAGAAGATCTCCTGTCCCACCTCCTGCCCCCAGCAGGAGCAGCTGTGGGTTTTTTTCATATATCCTGTGCAAAACTCTCCATGTCCAATTTATATTGTGTTGTTCACTGTGACGGATCTTGGTGCAACTGGAGCCATGGTTCCAATAGCAGAGGGGCTAGGAATCGAGTGACCTGCTGTTTGCTTCATTTTCCTGCTTTTGCTTTCTCGTGCACCACTTTCTGTGTTTATAATGTGAGTAATGGTCCCACCTGTCTTAATTAACAAAAGAAACCCCTTGGTAGCTACAGGTAAAGCACTAGCTGAGCCTAAGGTTTTGAAGCTGATTCCCTCTTTATGGCTACCCTGGATAAATTGTGATTACTCAGTGAGATATTAATTCTGCTGCCCTAGAGAAGGGAAGAAAGAGGAGGACAGGAAAGTGGGAAATGCAGAGTGCTTTGCTCTCCTGCTTTATTTGCAAAGCAAAGCCAAAGGACTGCTAATTAGCCTCAAGGGCTATCACATACTGCCTGGCAAAGGAGCACGCTGTGTATTTTGCAGGTACTTTTAATTAAAACCTACGAAAAACAAACAAACAAAAAAACATACGGAAAAAACACCCCTCAAATGTCCCTTCGCCTGCAGAATGATCTTGACAAACTTCAACTGCAGTGGTCAAAGTGATATACAAGCAGCAGCAATATCCTTGTAAGGGAGCCTCTCCGGGCTTCCACGTGGTGGCCCTTGTTAAGGAAGGGAGTGACTGCGTCTGTATATCTCAAGGATGGGAAATTTTAAGTGTGTAACCCAACTATATTGTATAACACAGGCAGGACTAAAATGAAATTAAGAATGGAATTAAGAAACTGCATGAAAAAAAATTGTTTCCTCTACTTATTTCTAGTGAAAATCATCTGAAGTATTTAAATATTTTTACACTTTGTGCATGTATGCATTTTGACTCATTGCCTTGGGACCTGTTTCTTTTATTAGTACTTTTATGGCCGCTTGTCTTTCTCCAGCATTTGAAACTGTCCTAATACAAAGGAGAAAGGTGGGATTGACATCGCTAGTACAGACATATATCTTCATTTGCACATTGCAAATATGTGTTTAATGGAATACTGCGAGATAATTATTATTAACTCTCCAACCTTACAAATAGCTATGAAATATGCTTATGACTGTACTTAATTTCACAGGCTGTGATTTGTCCCAGCAAAATCAATAAATCTAATAATCATAAGCAGAATCTAGCAAAAGCGAAAGCCTTTTCAGGCTCAGTAAGTTGTGTTGCGTGGCTGGCTGTAAAATTAGGAGTGCTGGATCTGCTACTGGGCCCCTGTGCCGGACTTAAGGCTCCTGAAACAACTAGCTGCACAACTGTTCCTCAACCAGACTGCCTAAACGTTTTTCTATGGAGATAGCACAGCTGCAGTTTGTGTAGGTTTGGAGGCAATTAGCTTGAGAGACAGCACAGCCCATGGAGAAGAGAAGGGAATAGTGCAGTGGTGATCTGGGACTGCAGAGTGTCTTGTCAGCCTTCCGATGAGTCACCTGAGGCTTCCCTGCCTCCTGTAAGCTTGACTATGCAAGGAAAATAGTGGTCATTTACTTTCCCTGTTTGCCCAGGGCATGTGTGAGGTAACGCTCACTGTTCTGTACGAAGCTGCATCAACGGGAGGATTTAGCGTTGAGGAGAAGTAAGGGGAAAAAATCAAAGGTTCTTCCAATGTCCTTTCTCTACACAGGAGCGTTTCAGTGGAGGGGAAAAGAGGACAAGGCTGCCTAGGGCTTGTCCCATGAATTGGTACCAATGGTGTGTTAGTTTGGGAAAATCCGGAGAGGCTCCCTGGCTCCTTGTAAAGCTGTATTTCTTTATGGAATTTGCATATATATATATGTATGTATATATGCACATATATATATGTTTCCTTATGTACTTAGTATGTGCACAAAGAAACAGGAATTCTTGACCAGCTAGAGTTTGCTTTGGATAAAGGTTAGGGAGACTTGCATGTGCTCTAATTTCCCGAGTTTCTCTGGTTAGAAAAACATATTGCTGCTTCTCTGAATCTTTTCAGTTCTGAGCAAATGGAATGCAGTTTTATTCTCTCCCTTTTTGAGCTAAAATGGCTCAAAAAACGCAGAGGGGGGCTTCAGACATCTTAATCTGGCCTAGAATATGATGAAGATTTAATCCCCATTTGAAAAGCATCAATCTTTTAGCCGTGGTGAGTTTTTGAAGATAGGTTAATCTTCCACTGGGATTTGTATACTATTTCACCTACTAAAGAAAATGTGCGTTTAACCATGTTTACATATGAAAGTCTGCAGTTACTAAAATTTGGCCAAGCTTGGGGTATGATTTCCTCTATATAAGTAGTAGCTGCAGGTGTGCTATTTTTGGGGTTAAATGCTTGTGAGTTTATTGGGGAAGAGGAGCTAATCAAACCTTTTAAAAACAAACAAAACAAAACCTCCCAAACAAGCTGAACAAGCTTATCCTATTGTACTTCAGATCAAAAAGATTTAGAGGTATAGATACTGTTAATTGGATTTAAAAAGAGAGGAAAGCAAGTGGGCAACTCAGCTCACAAACTTATTGTTTGTAAAGCAACCCTTGCAATAAAATAAATAAATAAATAAAAATGCGTGTATTGTGCTCCCAACAAGCTACAGCAGCATTTTATGGGCTATTTCATTGTCTCATAAATGTTATAATGACCAACTGTGCCGTGACAGTAAAGGGACATGAGTTGTAGCTGCGGTATCTGTTTCTGATAAACAGTGAGGGGTTTGTATCCAGCTGAGATAGCCCTGGTTTCACATAAGTCAAATATTTGGCATCTCCAAATATTTTGGTCAACCCATTCATCTTTTCCAGCTGACTCATAGTTTAGATGTAAAATTAGAAAACAGGTAGTCTTTATAAAAATGTTTATAATAGAGACAATTTCTTGCATGCTGTCAGGATTTCTGCATTTAATGTATAAATTATTTACTACTAAAGACTGAAATGCTTTTGTGGGGAAAAAAAAAAGCAGTGCTGCCTAGCAGCTGCTCATAAACCCATTCTCTAATATACATGGTAGGCAGAATAAAGCTGTGTCCTTCATTGGTGAACTTGAGTCTGCTTCTTCATGATTTTTTCATGTATTTCCTGTATGTATTTTTTTCATTTACATTTTCATTTCAGGTTGCAGTGTGGAAGATACAATTCTAGAATATCTTCTTGTCTATTTACATTAACTCTGCCTTGCAGATGGCTGGCTTTGAGTATATATTATCTAATCATCCAACAGAGCAACTTACTTCTGATGCCAAAATCCCACTGGTTAGGAGAGAAGACAGGGTACAGAAGCACGAGTTAGAAAGCTTCAGTCTGTTCCTGTGTTGGCAAGACCCTGGACAAAGTGTCTTCAATGACAGTCATCAGATGTTAGTTCTGTAGTGAAGAGATAAAACGCAAAAAGGCAAAATATCCTTGAGAGGGCAGAAATACTGATCTATCCTGATCTGTCTACTGATCTATTCAGTACAGATCAATTTAGTGAGGGTTCCGATGCAGGTCACTGTACTGGTGATTGGTGATGGACACATGTTGTGAGGAGAGAAAAATGGGCTAGTGAAGGTGAAGAAGGTGTTTGGTCAAGGAGGTGGTGGCTGCAATATTTACAGGTCACATAAAGATGGTCCAAAACTAACTTGGCACTAGGAGGGCAGGAGGAAAATGTGTGAAAATGGGGAAGGGAAAAGGCGGGGGGAACTGGGGAGATACAGATACCAAAGTGCCAACCCCCAGGTCTGCTTTTCTTCCCACACGGGGAGCGCAGGTTTGGTGGCGTCCAGGCCCTGCGTAGCCGAGGGCACCTCGGGCAGAGCTCTCCTGCACCCTCCAACTGCGCTGTGGCCCGTGCTGATGGATGCTGCTGTTCTGTGCTCCGGGTAACGTGCCCTGCCAAGACTGCTGCATGTTTTCCATCGTGAATGCATCTCTGGATGCATCATGGTGTAGTTACCTTTTTCCCCAAGACTTTTGTTAGTAATGAGATTCAGACATGTGAGTTTAACTCATTTGGAAGTCTGATTTGTAAGTGCTTTTTTTGACACTATTCAGCCTCTCCTAGTTGCTTTTCTAAGATGTACTTACCCTATTTTCCTCTTCACACAACCTGAACTATTTTAAATGTTCTGGCTAATTCTCAAATGCAGGACTGGGACTGCCTGTTTCATCTCAGCAGAGTCTTATTTAAGACTTGATAATGAAAATGACATGAAAATAATATCTGTGACACAGAAACTGCAAAGTCTGGATCTGAAACTGTAACGTTCGTATTAGCAGCCTATATTAGCACATATTTACTGTTAAATCCAGGGCGTGAAATACCTATTATATTCTTTTCTTATTTCCTCTAACTTTTCAGCAGACCAGTGGTTCAGTCTGCTTCAGCTTGGCACAGAGCTTAAAAGAAGGTATGATACACACCATGTTTGGCTTGTTCCTTGAAACCAACATAAATATTCATTGTTTCTTCTTTCATGTGACAAGAGGAGGCATGGACCTGGTTGCTGCAGCAGGATATCTGTTTAAGAATACTGCACTCAAGGGGGAAAAAGCCAAAACTACACTGGGATTAAAGTGTGAGGTTACTAGGTCTAACATGCCTTAAAATGTTAATGCTAAGAAGAGTGTTCGGGCTGACGGAGCTTCTCTGCTAATCACTTGAGGTTACCTGTGGAAATAGATTAGTCCCATTTAAAGAACAAACAGACCCATGGAGATAGTTGGGGAATTTTTTTTTTTGTGATGTTTATGAGAATACAAGCATTTCTGTTGAAATAGTAAATGGTAAAATTTGCTTTTTCTCAGTAAAGAGAAAGACTAATTCTATTTCTGTTTTTAGTATTGGAAAGCCTTTTAAATTTGGGTTAAAAGCAAAAAAAGTTTTAAGTAAATTGAAATGTTGTGTCTTGGCTTTCTAATGAACAAAATTAGAAAGCAAAGCAGACGTTTACAGAGAGCATTTGATTTATCAGTAGCAAATTTTCCGTAGCAAATTTGCAAGCAGTTCAAAGAGGGACTTAGGATAAGCGTGTACGAAGCAGTCAGGATAAACTGGAAGGAGAGGCTGCTCCCAAATCTCTGCTGCTCTTAGAGACCAAATTTCCCAGCCAGTGTTGTACTTGTGCTTTCTGTCGGGACTGATGGAGGTGTTAATAGTTTAATACCATGTGTGGCACCTCCTTACACACAGTTTGGCAGATCTAAGGAGACGTGATTTGTGCGCAGGAAACTACTGTTTGGTGGGAGTGGGGAGGACGAGGACTCCCACCTGAATGAGGAGAACCCAAATATGTTGGATATTTGTGCTCAATAATTAGGAACTTTGCTACCACCTGGTCTTGCTGACTTCACTTAAAAATCTGACTTGACTGTTAGGCAGGGCACAGGGCCAAGCTCTCTTGCTGTTAGTGATGGGTTTAACCTGAAGTGTCTCTAAGCATCTGTGAAACCAATATGAGTCTCTACAAGTAGAGGAAGCAAATGGTCCCAGGACAACGTGTCCTGGATATGTGAAGCCGCTGTTGTAAGTATAAATAATTTGCAGCCAGGAAACTTTTTAATGAAAGGAGGCTCTGTTTGTTTAAACTTTTATGGGTTTGAAGCCTAAATCGTTCAGGAAGTGGGATGTGCAACCCGTTATGTGCCCACTGTGGTTCTTTGTTCCTTCCATATATTGCTCTTGGTTAATATGGCTTCATTGAGAGAGAAAAACTATTTATTTTGTTATTATTTTCTGTGGAGAGTTTATGCAATACTGTATCCAATTCACACTGCAGCCTATGAAAAAAAAAATCAAATTTACAGTAGTTCTTGCTTCCTAGGTGCTGTTGCTTCTCCCAAATAAATGAATAATATGGCCGAGCAGTGCCTGGTTAATCTGCACTCAAGAGAGTAACCGCGGGTTTGATGAGTGAGGCTCGCAGGCCGCCCACCTGAGGATCCCGTTGTGCCGGGAGGAGGCGGCAATGAATTTTTCAGCTCAGAATTTCTTGTTCTGACTCAAAAAGTTTCTTTTCCTAACGTTACTGAACAGAAATCTTCCTTTTTTTCTACCTGCTGCCTTCCATTTGACTGGAAAGTGCAATGCTGAGCTTCATTATCAAGCTCAATTTTAGTGCACTTTCTGAACCGTCAGCCTTTGGAAAGGTGATGTGGAGAAGAAAGTGATAGGTGGTGGTAAGGGATTACTCAGACTACCTACAAAAGGAATGAAATGATGATTTCCAAACACATCGTTACCAAAGACATCACAACCTCTTGCAGCTGTCCAGCCAACCTGAACTATGTCTCTGCTGAAGCAGGGAGATCTTCCATCCTGCCGAAAAGCACCATTCTGCAGGCAGTTAGACCCGCTGCATACGGCTAATTTTGCATTTTGTTAACTACTATGAAATGTGACAAGGGCAACAAAGAAAATATTGCTAAGTTCTAAAAGGTTTATAGTTTCTTTGGTTTTGTTCTTCCTTTGCAGGGTGCTTATATACCGATATATTTGCAGCTATGATCTCTTCTGCAAAATTGCCGCATAGTTTGCAAGAAGTGAAGCAGAAAGAACAGTGTGCTTCTATATTGTAAGCTGAGACCAAACAAATTGCTTATAAAAGATGTGCCTAGGAACAAATTTGATTCTTTAACAGTAATGTTTGAAGAGCTTTTATGCACTGAATATAATTTTCCATCCAGTGCGCTGTGACTTCTGTCTGTAGCTAGGAGCTGCTTCCCTGCTCTCTCCTACCTCCTTGCTATGCCCTGTTATAAACTTTCTGTAAACTTACCCTGGAAGCTGCCTGGGGCAAAAACTGTATTTTTTATGAGTCTGAATAGTAAAGCTTGGAGGGGATGCTGGTCCATGGTTACCATATTTTTTAGGTGTTTATGCTAAATGGTAATAATAATGAGTATTATTAAGATTGAGGAATTATGATACTTGTCGAGCAACAGTTTTTGTTGTGTAGTGTGTTTTATTTGCACCATTAATGAAACTTTATAGCCCAAAATAGCTTTTAATTAAACCTAACAGATTTTTTATTTTTTTTCCCAAGTGAGATTTTTGGTTAGGAATAGCCTTAAAGCACACTAAGGAAAAATATACCTGAGTTCATCCTAAGGTTCAAATCTCAAACAGTTAAAGGGAGCTGCACCCAGGGACATTGCAGCAGGGAGTGTGGGAAGGATTTGGTAAAGAAAAACTTCACCAGACCTAATGAGCTCCGTTGCCAAGGATTTCTCTTCAGATGACTGGTAACAACCTGAGGGACTTCAACTATTCAAACAACACTTAGAAATTGCATGAGATAGACTATAGGCCTGGAATTTGAGAGTGCTTATGTGCAGAGATCTTGCAATTCATTGCAAAGATGATCAACAGGGCCTTTTGGACTTCAGCTTCATTTGGATAAAATAACAAAAATAAATTATGAATTATATTACTGTTCCCAGAGCTATTTTTTTCTACTTTGTTAATGAAAATAGGAATTGCCCACTTAACCAAGTTGTCCTGAGTGTGGCACCTGTGAAACAGCCCAGGTTATGGGAAGACTAAGTCACATATTCTTCTTTCTTTTTTTTTTTTTAATATATATATAACTAAGATGTAGAGGTTCCTAATTGTGCTATTAATTTGGCCAATTATAGTATGCAGTACCAAAACTCTTGTACTTATGCTGCATAATGTCATCTCTTAGAGTATTATACAGTATAATAAAAAACTCAGGTGAGAAGATGAGACTTTTAGGCATCTGAGGTCTATTTCTTGGCCTCTGTTTATATAAACTTGCATTTTTTACTTGCAAATATGTTTGTGTACACAGCCATACATAATTCTAATTTATTAATTTATAGCCAAATTAGAATTATTTCCAGTCATCAGGTAAATATTGGCTTATTCAGGTGTACATAGAATTTACAGTTACAAAGTAAGAGAGAAAATGTTTTCAGGCCGTTTTTTTGGGGCGCAGGTATGAGCTGAGTACAGACCATGTCTGAATACAGCTACAACATTTTATTGTTCCAGGAATTTCTACTCTTTAATCCAGCCCTGGATACCATTTTTTTTGAAATAAAAGCTTTTACAGTCAAACTCATTGTTGGTGTACATCTAACTTAATCATTTGAAAAACAATCCTTTAAAACAACCATGTAATTAGACCTTTGCAACTATGGGTGCTAGTGATTATCAGCGAATGGCATTCACTTCAATAGGCCATCAGTTCAAATAAGCATTTTCAAAGGAAATTAAGTTTTTAAGCTTGGAGCAGGAGCTTGTTCCGAGGTTTTGTTGCATCTCCAAGTGTAGTCAGCCCCATTGCAATCCTGCGTCTGCTCCTATAATCCGCTTCTTCAGGGAGAAAAATGGTAAATGAACAACGCTCATTCGAAAGATACCGAAAGGAGTTGTCATATAGGCATGCGGAAGGAAGATAAACATTAAGTCTAGTGACTTCCAAGAAAATAAAAGTGTTGTCAGTTTAGAGCTCCCTTGCCTCTCCCTTAGCTCACTATTAAAAATACTGCTTTACAAGTGGGAGGCTTGGGCATAAAAGCAGTTTCTAAAGATCAATGATAAATCATAAACAGTTACATTGTGAAAACAACTTTTTAAATTAAGGAACATAATAGTATTCACAATAGCAGAGGCAGAGACTAGGCTCTAGTACAACATAGTATTGGTGTTTTCGACACATATACTTGAAGATTTAGCAGTGACCTCCTAAATGTCACTGTAGGGCTGCTCTGAGGTAACCTGGTTTGGCAAGGCGAGTTAAGCGCTTCTTAGGGAAGCACTTTTTTTTTTTTCCCCCATGTTTGAACCTGATGTGGGAGATGACCCATTTTCAGCCCGAACCGTGACAGATACGAATGTGGAGAGGTAGGCATCTGAAAACTCTTCAAACCAAAACAAGAGGTGGTTTTCCTCGTCCCAAAACACAGAGGTGCTCTTTCATCGCTGCGTTAACTCTCTGTGCTGGCATTTAATTGCACTGAATGGAGTCACGTTGTGTAGGATTAGCCCCAAGGATTTAAAATTTAAAATAAAATCATTTGTAGAATTAATAAATTCAAACGCTCTCTTATTGGTATATATTGCTGCTTTTTTATTATTATTATTGTGCAATTAGATTTCCTCTTGTTTTATGGAATATTTTATGTGGCTTAGATACTTGGATTTGTTAATATGTAATAAATTTAAAGTTGCGGGGGTATTAAAAACAAGCACATTTTTATCATCGGCATTCATCTGACTGCTGCCGAGCCTGGAAGGGGAATAGAATAGGGATCCTGAGGCCACACGTAATTACAAAATAAGCAATGACCCTTAAGCCAGGTGTAAGCTGGCAGCATTAAGTGAAGCCACAGGTGAAGGACCCCCTGTCCCCAGGGCATCACGTCGAATGTGCTGCAGCTGTGGGGGGCAGCGCCCTGCGGACAGGGCAGGAGATCCTGGAGCTCCCGCAACAGGTAGCAGCTTGGGGGGATTTGGGGGGTTGCTTTTAGAAGTGGGTACCTGGGGGAATGTTTGGGCAGATATATATTTATGTGCTTGTCTATGTGTATTTGTCACTGCTGGGTCTAGTGCTATTGCATAGCTTCCTGCTTTGATAAATAACTACATAAATGTTTAAGTGGGGAATGTATTAGTTAAAGTGTTAGTCAAAAAACCAGGAAGCTTCAAAGATCTTAGTTATCTTCAGCTTGCCTTTTGCAAATATTTGACTCAGTGTGGCATTAAAAAAAAAAAAAAACACAAAAAATAAGTATTGCAGTGCTGTTGTTTTGGTGTGTGAAGCCAGGATGAACCTGGTGGCCAAGCTCTAGGCTTGCTTTTTTGTGGCCAGAAATAACTAACCAGTTAGGGCTGGAAAAGTTAAAAGGCAGCCTAAATTTCTAATTTACTTACACTTCAAATCTTAGTGCTCTAGTAAAATGTCTCCTCTCTGCTGCCTCCCAATTAAAAAAAGAAAAAAGTGAAAGAAGATGCTGGAAGGAGGTGGAAGCTAGCTCTGTGCTAGATATAATTTGGAAAATAGAAACACTTGTTTCTTGCAAAATTCAACAAGTACCAAGTATGTTCATTCCCAGGGGGTTTTGGAGCTCTTTTTCTCTCTTTCCTTCCCCCTTTGCTTTTCTTGCTTGTGGGATATAGGAGTAGTGCTAGAAAAGCTTTGGCTGGTGTAGGGTTTGGCATCTACGTCAGTAGCAGATTTGTACTCAAATCAAGTGAAACAGGAACTTTTATTAAACCCATATATTTTTTTCAAGACCTCTTTCCTGCTCAGTAAGAAGTTTGTTTTAGCACAAGTGTCTAAGAGGGCAGCACTGTTTTCCCAGAAGGTTGGGAAGCAGCTACAGAAAATCAATTCACGCGATTGTGAAGTCCAAGAATTCTATTAAACACAATTTAATTTTGTATTTCACACTGCTCCTAAGCGCTGTAGTAATTCACATCGGTCAGATATCTAGACAAAAGGGAAGGCAGGGGATGGCAGGAAGAGAGTAAGTTTTAAAGTCAGAATGAAGCTCTCTTTATGCTGAATGCCTATGAAGGATATGAAATGAAGGATCGTTGGCAGATGAATAATGTAATGGAGCGGGGAGTACTGAAACATTGCCCATTTCAGAGTCATAAATATGATTGGGATATGTGTTAAGTACTTTTTGTAACATTTGTCTGCACTTTTTATTCTTCCTAACAAAACATTTTCCCTTTTGAGAAAGTGGAAATGTTCATGAGCGAGTTTCCTTTCCCTCAAGGATATAAACCAGACCTTTTGGTCCAAAACAAACCTTTCATTCTTATTCCTCACTGGAGGTTTTTGAGTAAACATTCCTATTTCTTCTCCCACTTTTTTTTTTTTTCCATTTTGATATGCAGATAAGAAGAAAAACCTCCTAGGACAACAGAGATCTTGCATAGTTGAAAGAAATTCTGGTTTGGTTTCAAATTTGTACTATTTTTTCTAGATCTCATTTAAGAAATTCTTTTCAGGCTCCTTGTCTAGAAAAAAAATCCTACATTAGGGAGATTTCGAGTTTTGTGGGTTTTGTTTGTTTTTTGTTTTGTCATTTGTGTGATTTAAAGGTCTTAAGATGCTAAGTGTTAAATGGTGCTTGTTGGATTCACTTAAGTTTTCCTTCTCTTTAAGATATCATAACTTA
Organism: Tinamus guttatus; assembly: GCF_000705375.1. The sequence continues at coordinate 8,973 of NW_010577544.1, read as the reverse complement.
TATATACTGTGGCAGTGCTTGAGAGCACGAGGCATGGACCAGGGTCTGATTGTGCCAGGTAAAGTACAGGCAGAAAACAAAAAGATGATCCGAACACTGTATTTTCTTAGCAATTTATAATTTGCGGCTTTTTTTTCCTCTCTTTTTTTTCTGGTTGTTGATGTTTTTCTTATGTACATGCTGTGTGGTTTCTGGGAGGAGTCCCCTGGAAGTAGAGGCCCCTGGGCAGGTGTCCCCAGCTCTTATCAAATCAGACTGAGCTCTGTGCAAGCTTAAGCAATTGTAGGTCTGGCTTTTACAAAGTTAGCACTTCCAAAACCTGGTTTGGATGGGGCAGAGGTTAAGGGTACCTCTAGGTCAATGTTTAGAGGCGCTTACACCATTCGGAAGGGACGATCACACTGCAGAACAGTAAAAGTGAAAATTTTGAGTGTGCCTGGCTTGGTCAGCATCATTGCTCCCAATGCAAACCCTAGGTCCAGAGGTAAACGCTGAAGCGTGATAAGCTGGGATGTGCGTTTGGGTGGTGCGGAGCTGCCTGTGGCCTGCACGGAGGGGCTGGCAAAAATTGCAGTAAGAAGCAGCAAGCAGGGCTGAGCCCTCGTGCATGAGAGAAGCTCTTCTCCAAGCGAGCACGTGTCGTGAAGGCAGCCCCTGCCCCTTCCTCCCTGGTCTTTCAGAGGTCATTTCATTTGCCCTGGAAGTTGACGGATTCAGGAGAACTAAATGAGTTATCCTGGCAGTCCTGCACTTCACCTTGCCTGTGTTTGGGTGCTCGGCTTGACAGCCTTCCTCCTCTTCCTCTCCGCTGCTGACTTCAGGCCTTCTGGTGCACCCGTCTTTTTCTCTTTTGAGGGAAACCTCCTGGGCAAAATTTCCGTAGGAGAAACACTCTTCTAATCCAGCCTTGCAGAAAGAACCAAGTTGCTGCATCCAGATAATCGCTAGGTTCAAAAAAAGCTGATGTGCCTAATGTGCTGGGCCTGCCATGTCTGCGTGTTGGGAGGGAACCCATTAGGAAAGGAGGGTTTCCTGCCAGCAGCCGGGTGCCCGGCCAGCTCCGACGGGCCGCTGCAGGTGCCGCTTTCCCAGCGCGGCGCCGTCGGAGGCCGCGTTACCGTCGCGGCGCGAGGTGCGGGCGGTGGAGCCGCAGCTGCAGCAAAGCTCTGCTGCCAGCCGGGGCAGAAAACTGCCCGGGCTTCTCCGGGAGCGGAAAACTTTTCCAGGCTTTTTTTTTTTTTAGCTCCTCAAAAGCTGTGTTAAAGCATCTATGTTGATAATTAGAGGAAATGAAGCAACTGGGGGCATGACCAAAATGAGGAACAGAGAGGAACTCTGCCAAGTATTTCCTACCTTTGCAAAAGCCTCGTTGCCTGTTCTCTTCTCTGGTACAGGGGCAGCATTGCCATTGGAAAGCATGTTAAATAGACTGTGGAGGGAAAAAAAAAACCCACGCACAAAAAAAAGGAGTTTTAATTATTTTCTGTGCTTACAGTTACCTTTTTATATTTAAGAGAAAAATCCCAAATGAGGATGCTGGAAAAATGGGCCACACCACCATGTCTCTTCCAGCTTGCCTCTAGGCATTGGCTCTTGAATTTTACTGCTTTAACTAGTTAAAGTTATCAAAACAAAAGGCATAAATTGGATGACCTTTAATGAGAAGTGCCTCACTACAGTCTTTGTGTTTTGATAGGTGCTGCTTCAGGCAGAGGGAGCTGCGGATGGCACTGGATGTGGTGACAGAAGGGAAACGTGTAGGAGACGACTCCCCCGCTCACTTGATTTCTACCTGGTGACTTGCAAGGTATGTAAATGAGGAGGCAACCACAGAAGGTGCCTCTAATGACATCTTGCTGCATCACAGAATTCACGGCGAGGCGTGAATAGCTTGTGCACTCGGCTGTGGGGAGCAGATGCTCCCCTAATTCCACTCAGTACTTAGAAGCAAAGCAAAGCATATTGTGTGTTCAGTATTCAATGTTGTGTGTTATTAATGTTTCATAACCATTTGCTCAAAAAACAATGTGAATTCCTCTCTTAAATACATTTGAGGGTGACATTACAGATTGCTGCGTAAGTTGATGTATACATTGGTTTCAAGTAACAGCCCTGAGATTTCTTCTCGTCTTACTCTTACTTTTACATCCTTACATCCTTAGTCACATCCTAAGAGAGAGAGACTAGAAATCTAGTATGTATGTTTTTGGTCAGGTAAAGAATTACAGTTGCTGGTGTGGTAGTTTGAAATCAGGATGTTTTGCTTGTTAGTTTGTTGTTACTGATAGGAGATGAGTTGCTGAGCTTAATTAGATATATGGAATTAAGTATATAGGTATTTGATTTTTTTTTTTTTTTGCAGTGGTTCTTGACTTACATGAAGTGTCCAGCAAAGTATGTAGTTTTCTGTAGGTCTTTGGACTATTTGAATTGGGCACCTTATGAGGCTTTTCAGCAAAAAAAAAAAAAAAATTCTCTTGCTGTTCTCATCGTGTGGCAGCGTTTCAATCCGCTCATCTCTGACATTTTTGACAAGGAAGTTTAGCAGCCAGCATAATGTTCTGGTATCTTGTTCTGATTGAAATAGGGTATGCAAGCTGTGTGATTTTTTTTGTGGGGGGAGGGTTCAGCTTAAAATTGTTTTAATTGCCATATATCCATTACCATGTAGGGTCTCTTATTTCATAATATCCTGAAATATGTGGAAAATGTTACGGTTTCAATGGGAGTTGTTGTCGCATCTTTATTTCATACTAAGCATCAACTGCTGGGAAATATTTAAACTGGAACTTGGAGATCTTCAAGAACCTCACAAGTGATTGAGCTGCAGGATGGGATGGATGTAGCGGGTGTTGTGATGTTTATGGCTTTCCACCAAATAATCTGAACATGGAATCGAAGAGGTTCGGGGTCCATCTAAGTACAAATCCTTGGCTATTGCCAAAAGTGGTTAAAAGAGTTGGGCAAGGTGCAAAGTCTAATGGGACTTGTTGCCTGACCTGCCAGGATCTGTTCCAAACTCTGTGAATCTTGATGATTTTGACTGTTTGAAAAATGTGCTTTTTTAATAGAAAAGGATTGAGTTCCTAGTAGAAAATCAAATACTTCTCTCTCTTTTTTTTTTTTCTCCTCTCTGTCTCTTGTCTCTTCTGTAAATCTGCAATGTTTGCATTCAAGATCATTGACACAGTATCTCAGAGGAGTCTTGGCTTACCATTTCATGCCTTCATTTATCTATATTGTTTATGCCCCCCAGTCAATTTACATATTCCCAAATGAATCCCGGTCTTTCCTTAATGTGTCTAGCATCTACTGAAGAATGGGGGTATGGAGTAATGTATCTGTAGCTGCCAGTGACATGAATCAAAATATTTTTTATGTCCCAGATATTGTTTTGATGGAAAATATGCTTGAAATGTGCTTAAATTCAGTCGAGCTGACAATTCCCTGTCGAACTGTTTATTTTGAGGAGAGGCACCCAGGTGCCACTGGCACTTGTAAGATCCAGCTAAGCTGCTGGTAGAAAAGTGGAGAACTTAATTTGTATTCCTGACGCTAGTGAATGGGATTTTTTGTACCAAGAACTAACTTGGAAATTCCTTCTTTGGAAGGAAATGAAACAAGGTCATTGTTTTGGGGTGGTATTGGGCTACGAACATGCAGAGCTTTACGTGCATGTTGAAATTAGTGGAAAGACTGCTAAAATTTAGGAGTCGTAACTTAGTATTGTGATGCATGAGTCCTTGGGCCTTAAATGTAAAGACATTTGGGCATCTTCTCAGCAGTGATGAAAGTAAATACTGACCCGTGGGTGCTGTGTGTTTCAGAAAGGACTGACTTTGGCATTTTGAATTGGTAAGGTTTCTAAAGCAGAAGCAAATTTCTAAAAGAAAAAATGATAAACTTGCAGGGGAAACTTTAGGAAAACAGCAGCTCAGTTCTGCTTTATAAATTTGGACAACAAATATCGAAAGGCTAATGTCTTTATATTTTCCATATATTTTGCTATAGGATTTTCCATATGTTTTGCTAAAGGGTTTGTTTGCCACTGGTACTGTGGAAATTCCCTACAAAAAGAATTTTGTGTTGGTGGCAGAAAGGTGTCTAATAGAGGTTATGGGTTCAGCACTGGCAGAGGATTTGAGAGGTTAGGCAAAGGGGCCTGATGTGTTTTCCATCTTTGATTGTTAAATATATATATATATATTCTCTAGTTTCATCAAGCTTGGCTCTAATATGAGGCTGTCTTCAATCCCTTGCTTTGCTCTGATGGAATATGACAAAAGTGCTGCTCTTTGCTGCTTTTTCTTTTCTTTTTTTTTTTCTTTTCTTTCCTTTTTTTTTTTTTTTTTCTTTTTTTTTTTTTTTTTTAGTTCAGCGTAGCCATAATAATGTGAGAACTCAATTAAATTTAATTAAACAGGTTTAATGACCAAACTGCTAATGTCATACCAGTTTATTATTAAGTTCAAGCCTTAATGTGATTATTTTTACTAATTAATTCCAGACTGCTCCAAGCCTTCTTTCTGCTTGGATATGCAGACGATGGGCCGAGTCATTGCCTTGATAGCAGAAGTCCCCGACCACGCTGGGTATCTGCCCCCACGTGTGAACCTTGCGTTAGGGCTCAGGCATGTGCCTGCAATCAGCATCTGACTCATCACACCCAAAAACAATCTGTATGATCCAAACAGGGGGCAAAAAACATAGAATAAGTCCTCTCTGGATGACTTGCTCTCTATAGTGGGTGTCTAATAAAGAGAAATTCAATTACATGGCCACGTAGTGAGTTTACTCCTCTATAGGGTCCAAAATAAAGAAGCTCAAAAATATAAGAAAGGAATAATAAAGCCCAAAGCAACTTTTCACTTTGATGCAATTATTGCGCTCATTAACTCTTACAGAGTGCTGCAAATGCTATTATCAGGCTGGTAGGGTAATGTTGTGAATATGTTCTTTTAGCAGGTTGTACCTGCTAAGAAAATTCAAGTGTTTTTGCAGCTAGGTAGACTGTTTTAATAATTCCCGTTGTTTTCCTGTTAAAATTACTCTTTTTTCTTTTTTTTTGAGTGCAACAATATATTTGTTAATATTTAATATATCTGTGTGGAATTAATGAAAAACTTTTCCTGTGGTCTTTCCAGTAGATCTTTTTCATTTTTATTTTATTTTTCCTTTATACTTGACTGGTTAAAGTGAAGGGGAGGCTGCATTTCTTGTTCCTGGAGATTTCCAGAAAATAGAGCTCAGTATTAACAGAGGGATTGTAGAGAAAGAGAGGCCAGAGCATGGCAGAACTATTCCAGAAATGGCCTTTATCACCCATGTTGTGCAGCAGCCTGAGTGCTGCTGTGCCAGCTAAGTGCAGTAGCACAACCTGATGCTGGTTGTTTGCTCCACATGGTGTTTCCATGAGAATGGAAACACTGGAAGTTATGGACCAGCTGAGGTGTCTCGGGCTCTCTCATCCCAGAGAGTAGCCCATCCTATGGGATTAATGTGGATAAAATGCAGCCGGGCTGGAAGCTGCTGCATGGAAGTCTCTGCCCTTGGTGCCTCGGGGTTGGCTTTGGTTCTACTCCCCTGCTTTTTGCATCTCTGTCACCTAAATGAAGTAGATCTTGCAGTTGTGACAGGATTATATATGTGCTGGCACTGTGATACATGTTTTTTCTCTATAGTACCCATTGATTTTTTTTTTGTTTTTTTGAGGTGCGTGTTACAGAGGCTGCTTGTAGCTAGTTTCAGCAGTCCTTGCACTGGTGTGTTTAAAACCCTATAATTAAAGCTATACAGCCTTGTAGCATAGATTTATACATAATAGTTTCTAAGTGTTTTTATATTGGTTTTGACAGCGTTAGTGTCTGATGCTACCAAGAACCTAAATCCTTCACAAAAAGAAACCTGATAGCTAGTGATGGGAATTATGGGAATTATGCCAATTAGGTTTTTAGATAAGCACTTAAGTGTTTGGAAGATTATCTAATATTAAGCTTGGTTTAGGGACCTTCTCCTGATCATCAAATAAGCATTTTTAAAACTCTTTGCAACCATAAAAATACATAATCCAGTGCTAACCTGCCTGCCTGCTTCCCCACTCCCCCAAAAACCCCAAGCACTAGAGGACCTAAATAGTTCCCTGCCACTTTGCCTTGAGAAGAATCTCCCAACACGTCCGAGCTATGAAATTAGGTTAGAAATGTTCCAAGAACGAGACTGAAACTTTGCATGTATCAGAAGTGCTTCTGTTTCTGATAACGTTGCCTCAGTGAAGCAACAACACGAGGTAAAATTGCAGAGCTTTGGCTGCCAGAACTATATGTCAAACAGGAGTGCTTAGGCACTGGAAGATTCTAGTTGAAGGTGTTTTTCTGGTTCGAAGCCAAACCAGAACTTTTGCATTTGCCCAAATTCATGCACCGATCGTTTAAGGAAGGGGAATAATTCATATCTATCTTAATCATGCTATCTGCTAAAAAATGTTGTGACTGGGGTAGTTCTTGCTCTGATCAAAGCTGCAACCACTTGTTTATCACACCATGTTTGACTTGTTTATGATATAAGTGGTTGTAAAAAATAAATGAATAAAAAGGTGCTTCCAAATTTGTGGTGGTGGTGGGGAGAGAGTTTTGGCAGAGAGAATTTAAGTTATATGCCAGATAACAGAAATTTAGGTCATGCTGGCCTTTGCCTGTAATGAGATTTTCTTTCCTATGGTTTTGCTATGTCAGTGTTTTGTGTGTTGTGTTAAGTGAGTAAAGTTAAGTGAGTGTTGAGTAAAAGTGAGCTGGCATAGTGAAGTTTCTACTAGTTTCTTCTTTATTCTCTCCTGTCTCTAACTGATAGTCAAAATGAATTTTTAAAGATTTTCTTTGAAATTTTCTGGCGTTTTATGCAAACCCTGTGTGGGATTTAATGTTGCCTTTTACAAGCTTCAGTTATATGAGGTGGTATGTTCCAATAAGATGTACCTTACACTGTGAGAGTATACAATGTTCTCAGAAAGTGAATAGAAGAAAAAAGGTTTTTTTTCTCTCCCCCTTGAAATTTTATTTGCAGCATCAAAATGAGTGACAACGTATCCACTTTCAGCTATTCCAAGTTTGATTTAAATGCCTAGGAGAGTGAGTGAATCCAGACTCTTCCAAGTGCTGTGAATTTTAGTGCCAAGTGTGAATTATATATAACAGGGTTGGCTCCAAGGGAGCTGTAAAAAATACAATTATGAGACGGAGCTGGTGTTAGTCTGTCTTTCACTGTAACTTTGTTAGCGTACTACAGACGGCTGGGTTGAGTCGAGCAGAGATCTTGCATCTGGAAATACCCAGAACTTGTTCTCAGCTCAATGGGAGAGGTTTTAGCTGTTGGCCTTCCATTAAGACCAAGAGGAAATATGTAGCTACGCTAAAAATGCCACTAGTTCCAATATACTTCTGAAAATCATCTCGGAATAGTGACACTACTTGTATCATTACAATTACTCGATACTGATTTTTTAGATGCCTTTTTCTGATCCGCTGGTATTTCTGCTTGTAGCACCGCACGTGCAGACAGGAAGCTGGCTGTTGCATTCCTAAAGAGCCAGATTACAAGGGTTCATCTTTTGATAGAGAAATGCTCAGAATATAAAAATGTTTTTGTCAGATAAAAAGAAGAGCCAATGTATGAGAGTTTGAGCCAGAAGGGACCTATGAGATCATCTAGTTTGATTATCTGTGTGATATAGTCCAGAAAAGCTCATATAATATTTTTTCCTCTTACCCACAGAATTTATAACCTGATTCCTGGAACAGTTTTGCAATAAAGGCATTAAATGGTCTTAGGAACAACATGGATTTCACTGCATCTGGCTAGATACATGTTCTGAATGCTAAAGCTCATAAGGCTTAAGAGCAAAAGGGGCCCCTTAGATGAGTGCAGTTCAACTTGGGTTGCTTTGAGTACCCAGCTGCTTAGATGGGCTTAGGTGGTCGATGATGGGGGAATTTGAGGAGCACGATTTTGGAATTAGAGAACCAAAGTGGGAATTAGGTTGGATTTAGGCAGCCATTTCCTTACTATGGCTGTAGTCTCTTTGCAGATTTAAGTTATATACATAAGGTGAGGATTTGGATGCAGCATTCCTGTGACACTCAGAAATGAGTGAGGTGCAGAAAGGGCATGCGTTTCCAGGCATACCTATGAGATGTAAAAGCTTTGCAAGACACCTGAGGCCTACTGGAAGTTATCCACAGCCATAACTTATATTTGCATATGGGGTTATTATATGTACCTGTGTAGTGAGATTTCTTTATATTCACTTGCTTGATATGAACAGATTAATCTGTGCTGGATGCATGAGACAATTCCAAGGCAGTCACTGAAAATTGTTTCCCCTAAAAAAAATGATCCCCAAATGTTTCAGTGTTAATGCAGCGAGGACCTAATCCAAAGTTTTTGTCTGGCAACGGGAAGATTCTCATTGGCTTAAATGGACTTTTAATGAGACTCTAAATGCCTGGGGAAAAATTCTTTAATTTGATAAAGAAAATTCAACATGAAGGACTCTGTTAACTAGAGGAATTTTATCTTCCCTCATACTCATTACATTGTTCTGTTGTTAATAATCACCCTGCAAAGTAATTGAATATGTGAGGATATTACATGGGTCTGTCTCCAGACTGTAATGTGAGTCCCAGACCTTTTCTTTTGGCTTGGTTTTGTTCTCATCACAAGAGGCAGTGAGCTATTTTATGTTACTTGTTGAATGATGAATGGCTCTTATCTGACAGGTAAATTGTGCCATACTGAAAATGAATGCAAAGAGGAATAAGAGGACATGTTACGATTGGTTTCCTAGCATGCCAAGTGCCAGGTGGTGGGTGGCAAGCATCGTAGAAAATGGTAGGGCTGACTAAAATCTTGCTGCTGTTTCCTTACAAAGCATGCCATGAAGAATCATGCATGAGCCTGGAAACTTCAGCTTTCCAGACA
>NW_010577543.1:2950-13011 GCF_000705375.1 Tinamus guttatus | reverse complement strand
CTAGGAGTGTGTGCCTGAAATCCCATAAGGAAGCATCAATATCCCACTTTCCAATCCAGTGCTTGGTGGGTGCTTCCTAAATCAGAATATCTGCGAGCTTTAATGCTCCCTCGAAGCATTTTGATCAAGGCCTCCCTTCTGTTCCCGTTGTCTCTCCTCCTGCCTGGCGTGCACACATCAATTCCCACCGACATGGAGAGCAATCCCATAATTTTCCCTCTAATCTTAAAGTCCTATTAGTCGTGCGCTGCTTCTTAGCAACGAATTAAGAGCTGAGTGAAAGGGTTTTATAGTACAGTGTATTTTAGAGAATAAATATTCTTAAATTGCTGTTCTCTAAGTAATTGGAGAGACTATTTCTGTTGCGTAAAACTTTTCCTAGGGAGCTCTTTTAAGCCTGTCGTGCTTGTTCCTGTTTTGCGGTAGCTCTGATTACTGGTGTGTGTCAGAGATGTCAGTTAGTATGAAGGTGGGGAATGGCAAATCTAGGTCTTCATAGCACTTCCTGTAGCTTTCTGAAAATCATTTCCTCTCTTTTTTCTTTTTTTCTCTCTCTCCTTTAAAAAATATCAAGGGAAGGGGGAGAGCAGGGCAGTCAAACTTTCTTCATGCCAAATTTATAGCTTCGAAGCTTTGTTTGCTTAGCAATAATTCATGCAGTCTGTCTATGTTCTCAAAGCTCGTATCTTTTTGGAGTATTAAAACTTGTGGTAGCAAAGTTTCCCGGTGACTCCTGCATAGAGATCCGCTGGTAGAGCAGGAGGTACAGCTTTGGAGAAGGAACTTCTGCAGCAGGTCCTGTGCCTTGAGCAGTTGGTGCAATGAAGAGCACAGGGAAAGAAGATATTGCAGAAACAGCTCTGCTATAAACATTACTGTGATCTTTAGGGCAAAAAGAAATGCATCTCCGCTTTTGAATGCTGTTTTGGCACGTGTAAATAGGATGGCATGCAGATGGCTGCTGAAGAGAGAGTGTCCCTTGCTACCTCTTCTTGTGTGTAATCAAGAGGTTCGGGTGAGAAGGCATCTTTCTCTTAAAGAGGGTTAATAAACTTTGAAAACATCCCCACCTAGCCCATGCTTTTAATGTGTCACCATCTATCTATATTTTAATCCTGTCATATACCCATGATATGCCTGTCTGTCATCTGCTTACTCGAAAGGCTTCGTCCTGTGGAGGAGGAGGTGCTTCGCATGATAGAGATCCCTTCTGGATGCAATAGGATGCTTTGACTGGCAACAATTTGTCTTCATCTGAAGGCTATAAATATTCCGCTTGTCTAGCTAGGAAAAGGTTCGACGTAGGATAGTGGCTTAGTGACTATTCCAGGCAAGGATTTAAAACAGGAAATACTCAGTTTAACTCCACACTCTTGTTTTTTAAAAACAGTTTGGGCTAGATGAGGAGCTGGATCTTGCATCTAGGCCAGGCAGTTAAGACTACCCAGCCATGGTGGGTGCTGACCAAAGGAGTGATAGGTGGTAGCTCCTACCCCGTCCCCTGAAGTTTGTGGAAGCAGGTGTGATCTTCAGTGAGGTGATGACTTTTTTGCCCACTTCCAAATTACACCAGCTATTGGTTACAAAAGGAGGATGACAAATTCATATTAGCTGCCTTCTCCCGCAAGATTTACTTTCATCGGGTGTTTTATAGGCTAATGCTGTGTCTTGCATGATGGGGATGTGTGGTGGAGGAAATTTATTGTTCCCTTCCTAATAGATAGCTGTGATTTCATTTCGGAACAACCACTTTATGTGTGAGGAAGCGGTTCCGTTATGGCACCGCACGGCATTGGCAGCATCTGTGGCAGTGGGGACATTAGGATTAAAGAGAGTAAAGGCTGCACATCTGCTGCCCTCCACCCCGATTCGCAGCGCATGGGATTAATCCCAACAAAAAGAGAGCAATTAGCTTGTAAACCCTTCATGAACCCACTGGAAGATTAGTCATTTTCAATTAAAGCTTTTCAGCTGGAAAGATAATGGGCTAAAATTTCCAGCTTTTAAAAAAATACTATTATTGACCATGAGGTTTTATTTCCGTCAATTTACAGCCTTTATAATTAGCTATCCTGGGATAACGAGGGCTGCCTTGTTCCCTGCTCTTTCCCCTTACAGCACAAACTGCAAATAGGCCTGGGGGCCCCTGCGGTGGCCTGGTGCAAATACCATGAGGCCACAGCTCCTGGTATCCCTATAGGTTCCCATACGTTGCAAAGCCAAGAAGGATGTTACTGGTGTGCTGCAGCTGCTCCTTCCAAGGTGGGTAGGAGGAGAGAGGCTGGTCCCGTCGTAAAGCCTATAATAACAGTTCACGGCGTTTCGGGGACCCCTGCATGCTCTAAGGCCAAGATGCTCCTTTTTAGAGCGCAAGGTCCCAGCATTTGGGGGTTGCCTGAAGCTGCTGGTGACTCCCCTAGTCCCTGTGGAGCCGTTTGGGTCCTCTCCGTTTATTCGGAGCGGGATCCGTGGCCCAATTCCCCTGCGGCCCCTCCGGGTGAAGCACAGGGGAGGTGCTGGCCTTGCTCAGCGCTCCGGGGGCTGCAGCAGATGCTGGAGCAGAGCCAGAGGCCTTGGCTGGGCCCCTCGGGTGGCTCCTGTCCCCGTCCTGTCGTCGCCGCAGCCCTTTGCACAGTGCGTGTGTGTTTGCAGCAGATGCTATGCAGTAAGTGTGAGCGGGCGTCACTCGGGGGGCTTGTGCCTTTGTTTCCCAAAGTGCTGCAAATAATAAAACTTTACACTCTCTGCGATGCAGGCTGCAGCTGTGCAGAGGTCTCTGCGTGGCTGTATCCAAGCAAGAAAGTAAAGACAGGCCCAACTTCCCAGGGAACTGTTCAGCTCTGTAGACCGAAGTGTCTAAGATGGAAATTAGCCCTCCTGCTGCGGCCAAGGACTCCTAAATGAGCCAAGCCCTGTGAGCTGTCTGAATGCAGAAACACGCAGGGCTCTGGCGTGGGCTGTGCTCCTTCTGAGTCATTCAAGGTACTGGTGTTGCTCCTGTTCCTTGGCTGTTTCCCGGTCAATCCTTGGCTGCATCCCACCTAGCTTTGCCTGGCCTCCTCTGGAGCAGCTGCCCTGCCTAGGCACTGTACAGCAGCACATAACAGTGGGTAAAAAGACTATTAAAGCATTTTTTGGTGTGTATGTTAAGGAATATGACATGGTGCTAATCGGATCTTGCTGGGCTTATCATGCTCCTGGTATTGACATTGTCTTTCTAAAAGCAGCACTTCTCCTGTGATTTCTTTGTCTGTTGAAATGCCTGCTGAAATACACCGTGCAAAATATTTTACACATGAACTAGTTAATACAGCACCTTGGAGAGAAGGTATCTGATGCAACACAGTGCAAATGAAGCCTCATTAGGCAGGAATTCAGTGATTCTGCTGAATACCCCAGCAATTAAATTGCATCTCGATTCATATGCAGGTCAGGAGAGTTCTGAAGGAGAACGGGGGAGTCCAAGCATCGAGGCTTTGTGCTATGCAAAGTAGCGTTAACGGGGCGTTTCCTTTACTGTTAATGCCGTGTTGCACTGTTACCCGTTGAACAGAAACTGTGTGACAACTGCGAAGACTGATGACCTACTTGCTTATTTTTCCATCTGTGTTGGCAATGTGTCTCTGGAAATAGTGGCGCCCAGATAAATCTTTCAAGGGGGAGATGCAGAGGTTTTTCATCCTACAGAGAGGAGCGGAGTTGGAAGCTGGCTAAATATGAACATGGGTCCTTCAAGCTGTTGTAAGCTGTAGTTTTGCCTCTTCTGCTTTGGATGTGAGAGGTGCTGTGGCCCATATTCCCTCTAATTTTATGGACGGGGCAAAGGGCACCCTTGGGAACGTGGGGTCACCTTTTCCCTCTATTTGCCCCCAAGGCAAAGAGCCCCTGCATAATTAAGTACTTAGGGCCCTATCGATCCCTGAAACCGGAGGCAAATTGCCCTCTCTGTTTGAGGTGAAACGGGATGGATTGGGGCGGATGGGGCTGCGCTGCTCCGCGCGCTGGGAGCTGCTCCGCTCTCCGCACTGTTCCTCTGTGCACACAGGTTTTTGCTGAGCTGGTTCAGGGCAGACTCGAGCGGTTTCTTCGTGTGTCCGAGGCTGTTCTCTGCTTGCTGCATCGCTGTGAGAGATTTGCAAAATAAGAGTAAAGCCCGTCGGGAGCATCCCCAAGTGGGGATGCGGATCTCGCTCAGCAAAAAATGCTTATGTAAAAAAATGCTTATTGGGACAATATGGTAAGAGGAGCTAGGGATAAATGGGAGCAACGTGCTCCGAAGGCAGTGCCGCTTTGCGGTCTGCCGGATGCAGCATCCGGCCCAAGGTCAGCGCTGCTCCCGCGGGAGCACCCAGGAGCCCTGCCGAGGGCTGGGAGCAGGGCAGCGGGGAGAGGTTTAACATCCTGCCTTGCCCAGGGGTGCCTGCTGCTTATTTGTAGATCGTTAACCTCCTGCTGCACTGCTTATTGCTGCCTGTTGTCCACATGATCCGCGTTTGGCTCAAAGAGAAAACATCCAAAAGCTGAGATTCACTTCAGGGATGAAAGGCTGTCTCTGCTAACAAGGTCCCAGAACAAGCTCCTCTGCGTCATTAGAGCTGGCCACAAAGTGAGGTATCCTGTCCTTTGCTGCACTCGATTGATCTTCCACGGCTTCTCTTACCAGCGCGGGAGTCCCCACGGAGCCAGGCACTGCCGCGTGCGTCAGGTAACCTGTAATCCACCCTGAAGTGCTCCTGCTCTGATTGCTCAGATTTGGAAATCTGGAGCACTGGGTCAGCTGTGGGATTTCCCCTGAACTTCAGTGACTGCAAAAAGCTTGTGTAGGACATACAGAGCACCAAGGGAGACAGACGTGCTCCGTGCTGTCCTAGGACCTGCTCTCCTGGCCTCAGCCCGGGCTGCGTGGCTGGGGCTGCTCTCAGCATCACCTCAAAAAGGGCTTTATCTGAAGGATCTGTAAATGCACTTGCTCCCCAAAGAGTGTGAGTGCGGCCTTTATGCCGCGCAGACTGAGGATGAGAAGTCCTTTCTCTCTCTACTTGTGTTTTGAACCCATTTTTACAACTTCAGGTAACCGGCTGAAGCATAAAGGGGGGCAGTAAGGAGGAACTGCCTGGAAGAAGCTGTTCTTTTTAGTCGAAGGCAAGCTGCAGTTAAACAGAAAAGCTGGGAAATGCTTTGGAAGAGCCTGAGGCCCGGTCCTGAGCGGGGTTTGGTTCTTAGGCACCGTCTCCAGCATCGTTCCTGCTATTCCCAGCCCTCAGGTGCTGTTTGGAGCGACTGGTGCCATGGGGTCCCCGGGCACATGGCTGCGGAAGGCGCAGACCCGCTCCCCTGGGTATTGACAAATCTCTCATGGTTCAGTCTTTTCGTTCTTGATGCTAACGGTGCTCACACCTCCTTTCTCCTTAGCCAAGCAGCCTGACCCTTGAGTTTTGCTCTTGGTCATTTTCTCACATATTTGTTCCCCTCGCTCCCCGAAGGAATTCTTTTTCCAGGAAAAAGCACGGAAAACACAAACATGTTGTCAGTGAGCGGGCATTTGCATGGTGGACGTGCAGACCCTCAGTGTTCAGGGAGCTGCTGTGCTCTTTCATCCGTTTGAGACCAGCCAGGGAAGTTTTAAAGGGAATGAAATGTAATTTTTTTTTTTTTGGTTGAGTGAATTCTTTCCATTAAGCTGAGACAAGGGATTTTCTCTCCTTTTAGCTAAAAATCTTTAAAGTGTGTGGCTTGTTTCTCGGATGTTTGGGAAAAAAAAAAAAAGGCCTGAGCTATTACAGATTATAATTTACCTCCAGTTCAGGGTCCATTCAAGCAGACCAGACTGATTTGGAGAAAAAGAACCATTGTCATCCTGCACGTAATCCCACTGAGGGACAGGGATTTTTTTCCCCTTGGAAAACACATTTCTTGCAACATTAGCAAGAGAGAATCCAAGGGCCTGGGCTTTGGACTGACGTGGTTTAGGGGTTTTTTTCCTTCATTACCAAAGAGGGACAGGCGCTGAGGTTGACACCGAGGAGTGTTGAAACTCGGCTTGTTTGAAACTTCACCCTGTTCCTGACTTTTTATTTTTTTCCCTTAATCGGATCTATAATTTTTAGCTGTATTTCTCTTCTGAACTAAAAGTCTATTATCTTAATGTGCACTTGAGCCTGATTAGGGACGGCTGCCATGCAAGTGAGATGCGTAATCCGGGAACTTCAAAGCGCCGGCGTGGCGGTCGCTGCAGCCCGTCCTTCTTCCCCATTAATCACGGCTCTTGGAGGCATCCTGTATTCACTAACATCTTCTCCCCCACCACTTCCCTGCAGCGCCATCGGGCAGTGACAGATGTGGATGGCTCTTTCTGAAATGGTTAAGCATAAAAATGCTCAGTGACCATTTTATTGGGATCCAGCGATGGGGGTGGAATCGATGGGGGTCCTGGAAATACCTTTAGAAACACACTCCATCTTGGGGCTCTGAGTGCAGCAATGGCTCTAATTGCCTATTGGATGGGTCAATTTATCTTACAGTGTTTATTACTGACAATAAATTAATGTTTTAGACTGGCTGGTGGAATTTGCTCTGAAAGGACAGAGTAATTAAAGAGTAATTTCTCTGGCTCCACCTTTAAACTGTCTAAACACCAGATTTCCAAAAGATTTCTTTTTTAAAGCCCCTTTTCTAAAAATATAAATATATATATATATAATGTGTTGCGTTTTAGCCCTATGTGCTAGAAATGAGGCATCTGCCTAGACCAAGATGAGCCCTGTTGCAGGCCTGAGGCTGGCAGGCAGTTGTCAAGGGTTTCTAAATAAGCAAAACCAAGTGAAATGGAGCAAGGGAATAGTTGAGTAATCAACTGTGAGCCCTCTTCCGTCAAGAGAGGGATGAACCTTCCTCCCATTCCTCCTCTTTCTCTTCTGTTCAGACCCAAAATCAATCAGGGAGGGATGGAGGCTCTCCAAACCTCCTGATTTTTATTCCAGGAAGGGAGGAAATTCCCGGTGTGAATTAGTTCTCCCAGGAGGACGCATGGGAGCAGGAGTCGGCCGTGCTGGCCACAGCCTGGACGAGGAGCGCGAGCTGGGAAGGCGTCCGCAGTCCCAAGCAGACCCCCAGTGTGCAGAGGTGTGTGAGGAAATGGGGAAGGGAGGCTGGGGAGAAGTAACAATTTCAGCTTAAAATCTGAATTTAACAGAAAGCATCTGCGTCAGTCTCTCTCGAACCTCCCCTAACTCAAAGCACTTTCAGCTGCTATTAATGTGTTTTTTTGATATGTGGTTAGAGCTTAGGTGTTTTTTTCTGTGCTGTTAAGTGCATGTTACTGGGTGTTTTTCCTACTCATTTTTCTGTGGCTGACTGTTACAGCCATTCACTTGTCCTTAGGGAGTCCGTGGAGACTTACTGAGGTGCAGTGGTGTAAGGTCCTCTCCAAGTTCTTCCAGGCTTGGGGTGTATTGGGTGCTAAATGTCCTCAGGATCTTTCTCTAGCATTCCACAGTCCTGTGAGTTCAGATAAGAGCTTCTGGATGTGCCTTAATAAGCAGTGGCTTAAGTCGCAGGGAAAGTATCAATCAAGCAATGGACTAAGTCATTGATATTCCAAATCGGTTGTGATTTCCGCTCTTCTATCCTCTCCGTCTTGTTTGCATAAGAGTGTATTCTGTAAATGTCATCCCAAGCCTACACAGGCTGTGTCAGATTCGCAGCTTCGCTCTGGCTGTGGTTCTCCAAGGATTTGCACGTTAGCTCTGGGCAGTGATGAAGAGGAGCAGGGCAGTGATGAAGAGGAGCAGGCCAGTGTGTGTCAGGGGGATGACAACGCAGGCGTTGGCGTGCGCAACGGTAGCGACGTGCGACTCCTCCGTTACAATCAATGAATTTTGCTGTGTTTTCTAAACGGGGGGAAGTACCTTCTCAAAGGGCAGCCTGTCCACGAAGAACAAATACCCTGTCGTGAGGCTGGTGGCATCCTGATGGCTTTGCCGAGTCCCATCGGGAGCCCGTGCGGGTGGATGTCTCCAAGAAGGCCATGGGGAAGCTGTGCTGGCAGTGACACGTCCGCAACCCGTGCTCATCCCTCCAGCTCAGCCTTTCAAATGGAAAGAGAGCCTGAAAAAAAAAACAAAAAAACATTTTTTACACCCTCATTATTCCCAGTTCAGGTCACAGGAGATAAGTATTTGCCGTGAAAGCAGGAAGCTTTCTTAAATCCTTTTTATTTTTTCCAGTGGACATAGCATGAAATAACAGCTATTAAGTGAGACCTGTTTAGTATGTCCTTGATACTGCACAAGCAGTTTTGGATAGCTGCAAATTCAGGGTGCTAATCCTAAAGTTAATGTCAAGAGGCAGAATGTCCAGAATGTTCTTGAAAAGTCAAAGCTCCGTTTGCTGTGCTGCAGTTTGTCAAGCCGACGTTTAGGCTGATGCCTCGTACTCTTTTATAACACCCACATATTCTGATATCATAATGTATCTTTCTTGGCTCCCCAATTTTTCAGCTTCCCCTTGAGACACTTGAGCCGTTTGCTTCAGCTGGTTTTGATACCTTGCCACCAGCTGTCAGCAAGGAAGTGTTGAGTTTCTGGTTCTTGGTGGGAAATCACCACGTAAACATCTCTGTCCTCCCCTCTCCTGGGCTCCTGTGGTCTTACCAGCCAGGTCAGTGAACGCCACGGGCAGACACAGTTCGGAAGGGCCAAACTGCGTCTTCATCCTCCACGGGCAGCAGGGGATGGGGCAGCTCCATCCAATTCTCCTTCCTCAAAGCAAGCAGCTTCCATGGCACAGCAAACCCATGGTTGCCCTCATTGCAGCCAAGAGATGTTGTCTGCCAAAATGTGTCTCCTCAAACGGAAAAGTGGGTCTTCCCCCTCTCTCCCACACTAAGTCCTGATACTTGCCCAGATTTGGTCTGGGAGGAAGGTTTTAGAGGACCCTGTGTCCCCTCATATAATTCCCCAACATTGCGGATATTCTGGAAGGATTTTTAAGGTGGCATAAGCATAAATGATTTTTTAGTTTATCTTCAAAATATCCTATCGGAGATATCCAGGTTATGGCATCCAAAGCAATGTCCTGTTCTCAGATTAGCAGCTTCTTGTTGTATGTGTGGTGCAACTGGAGATTTTTTTTTCTCCTTTAAGATGAGATTTTTCTGCAGCAAAAGCATTAATAGCCATGTGAAAAGATTCCTAATTACAAACTTCAGCTCAATTGCTAATTAAGTCTATTGTCAGACTGAACAACTTTTTAAAAACAAATTATGGACCAAAATATCTCTTTTGTGAGTAGGTTTTTCTTACTTAGTAATTGTATTGCTTTTGTATAAGTTTTCTGTGCACGAAGCAGCTGAGTTTGAACCAAAATAGACATGTTGCTGCGTTTCAATCCAAGCTCAGACTCTTGTGTGAGGCTGAAACCCAGTTGTCCTTCCCCGTGGCCTGTGCAGCGTTATGGGCCCAGGGCTGCGGTGGTTCCTGTGGGCCCATAGGAGCAGGTCCTTGCTGTGCACCCTGCTTGAGTGCCCAGGAAAGAAGACTTTGGAGGTCCCCTCTGGATCGGAGGGTGCACCAGGACGTGGGTCATCTCCGGGGCTCGTGCTTGTTTTGCCCTCCATGGAGAGGCCGGTCCCTTTGCTTTGGTGCTGCTGTCACAGGCGGTGCCGCTTCCCGGTGGATAACGCCCCTGTGCTGGGACAAGCCATGGGCTGGAGGATACCCGCTCGCAGCACCCGCTTGCTCGGTGCCACCGTCACTTGAGTTGCCATTTTAACAACAGAGGGAGCAGACACGGGTTTATTGTGGCATTCTTTCCAGCCCGGTAGCAGACCTACCCCAAGCTGCAGCCGCCTGTCCGGGAGGACAAAACTCCCCGTGACGCAGCCGGTGACGGCGCGCGGGTTGTCCCCGCGCTCTGTGCTCGGGGGCTCCTTCCCTCTTTCCCGCTCGCTGGGCCCTTCCTCCGAAGGGGTTAAAGGGAGTTTTCGGCGAGCGCTGCGGGCAGGACCCCGGCCTGCAGCTCCAGGCCCTCCGGCGGCCGGGCCGCTCTGACCGCCGGCCGCG